>JBBHAA010002932.1:0-59581 GCA_037953035.1 Aquarana catesbeiana | reverse complement strand
TGGGGGTCATAGGACCTCCATGTATGACAGTGGGGGATGGTGTTCTTGGGGTCATAGGACCTCCATGTATAAAAGTGGGGGATGGTGTTCTAAAGAGAAACATTTTTTTTTTTTTTTAAATGTCTGAGTTTCTGTTTTGAGATTTTTGCAAATATGTAATTTTTCTCATTTGCTGATGTGCACTGATGAGGAGGCACTGATGAGGAGGCACTGGTGAGCAATGTTGGGCAGCACTGATGAGGAGGCACGGATATGCGGCACTGATGGGCACTGATAAGCGGCACTGATGGGCAGCACTGATATGCGGCACTGATGAGGAGGCACTGATGGGCACTGATAAGCAGCACTGATGGGCACTGATAAGCAGCACTGATGGGCAGCACTGATGGGCAATGTTGGGGCTACACTGACAATCAGTGTAGATGTCTCATCACAATTGCCGGTTCCCGGCTCTCCTCTCCTCATGCTGTGACAGCGGGTGAGGAAAGGAATGCCGATAACCAGCAAGCATGTTTATATGTGATCAGCTGTGATTGGACACAGCTGATCACATGGTAAAGGGCCCCTGTGATTGGCCCTTTACCCCGATAACAGAGCGCTCCCCAGCAGGTGCGTGGGGGGCGTGGTTCCCGGGAGGATGTCCATGGACGCCCTCCTAGAACTAGATGACCGTCTTTTGCCTATAGTGCGGTCAGGAAATGGTTAAAGTGATTCTGAAGGAAAAAAAATTGTCTTAAAAAATAATAAACATGCAACACTTCCCGGCTCTGTAATGGATTTGTACAGAGCGGCCCCCGATCCTCCTCTTCTGGGGGGCCCTGCCGGCACTCCTGGCTCCTCCTCCTCCATGCTGAGTACAAGCCGCTTGTTATGGGGGCACTCATGTGAGCTCTATGTGTCCATTCACATACAGAGTGTGGCTCAGCCCCGCCCCCCGCTCTCTCCTCATTGGCTCAATGGCTGTGATTGACAGCAGTGGCTCCTACCAATGAGGAGAGGGAGGTTACCTAGACACTAGGCTTCTATTGCTGGGAAAGGTAGGTACTCTCACCATTGGTGACGCCCTTTAGAAGGGGATCTAGGGCAGCTGTGAAGAGGTGTTGTCCCTCAAAGGTCATGCGGGACAAGAACTTTCTACATGCTGGTTTTATAGCCAAAGATTCCTCCTCATTATCACTGGTGGGGCCCCTACAGGAGACCTCCAACAACCCGTCCATATCCGCTTGTGCCCCGCCTACCGCAGATCTACTGCACCGGATCACATATGTAATCCAGCACTTCCAGGTAGGGGGCGCACCTTCACACACCCCGGCTGTGCTGTTATTCCCTACAGCAAATTCGGCTGAGTGAAGGACAGAAGAGCGCTCTGTGCTGGTAAAAAACACAGAGCTCTCTACAGACAGACGCCATCTGCAAACCAGAGAGTATAAAACCACCACATCGCTCACTAAGAATACTATTGCCCCTAAATGTTACCCTCTTCCCAGCCAGCGTCATCATTAGTACAGTGACAGTGTATAGTAGTAGCACTCATCAATGTATTACTTGGGGTTGTCCCGATACCACTATTTTAAGACCGAGTACTGATACTGTTTTCAAATAGTCGCCGATACCGATTCTTTTTTTTATGTCATGTGACATTAGCTCTGATGGGCACTGATTGTGCAGCACTAATAGGTGGCACTGACTGATGGGCACTGATAGGTGGCACTGACTGATGGGCACTGACTGATGGGCACTGATAGGTGGCACTGACTGATGGGCACTGACTATGCAGCACTGATTGGTGGCACTGACTGATGAGCACTGATTGGTGGCACTGACTGATGAGCACTGATTGGTGGCACTGACTGATGGGCACTGATAGGTGGCACTGACTGATGGGCACTGATTGGTGGTACTGACTGATCGGCACTGACTATGCAGCACTGACTGATGGGCACTGATGAGCACTGACTGATGGGCACTGATGTGCCACTGACTGATGGGCACTGATAGGTGGCACTGACTGATGGGCACTGATAGGTGGCACTGACTGATGGGCACTGATAGGTGGCACTGACTGATGGGCACTGATAGGTGGCACTGACTGATGGGCACTGATAGGTGGCACTGACTGATGAGCACTGATAGGTGGCACTGACTGATGGGCACTGATAGGTGGCACTGACTGATGGGCACTGATAGGTGGCACTGACTGATGGGCACTGATAGGTGCCACTGACTGATGGGCACTGATGAGCACTTACAGGTG
This sequence comes from Aquarana catesbeiana, assembly GCA_037953035.1. Taxonomy (NCBI): domain Eukaryota; kingdom Metazoa; phylum Chordata; class Amphibia; order Anura; family Ranidae; genus Aquarana; species Aquarana catesbeiana. The sequence goes on along the minus strand of JBBHAA010002932.1, from coordinate 57,327 downwards.
GCACTGACCGATGGGCACTGATAGGTGCCACTGACTGATGGCTGGCACTTATGGGCACTGAAATTCAGCACTGATTGGCAATTTCTGGCCTGGCATAATAAATGACATGAATGATAAGAGGAAAGGATATATGGCATATTATTGCAAAATCCTTCCTTTCCTCTCATCATTCATGTCATTTATCATATAGGATATCCTGCGACGCCCATCTTGGTACACCCTGCACTGGGCTGCAGTAAGCAGCAGCGGACATCTTGTTACACCCAGCCTGAACTATATGGGCAGGGTGTACCAAGATGTCCACTGATGGCCGAGTGCAGGGTGTACCAAGATGGGCGTTGTGATGTTGTACCTCTGACAGAGACACAGAACGTCACTTCCTTTACCGAATGTGGCGGCTCCGGTCACCGATTTTGCCACCCCGCCAGCTTACTCCTCGTTCTACAAGTGTCGGGACAACCCCAGTATTACTGTCACTGGTGATGTCAGTTTGTGTCAGATTGTCCGCCCCACTATAGGTCATTGATCACCCCCATTAGTAGTATAAAAATAAAAATTCCCGTTCAGATCCCATAGTTTGGAGACACCATAACTTTCACACAAACCAATTAATATACAACAATTGGGATTTTTTTTACTAAAAACATGTAGCAGAAAACATTTTGGCCAAAATTTATGAAGAAATTTGATTGTTTTTTTCCTTATTGGATGTTTTATTGCAGAAAGTCAAAAATATTGTTTTTTTTTTTTTCAATATTTTCGGTCTTCTTTCGTTTATATATTAAAAAACCCGCAGAGGTGATCAAATTCCACCAAAAGAAAGTTCTATTTGTGTGAAGTGATGATAGAAATGACATTTGGGTGCAGCGCTGCATGACCGCGCAATTACCAGTTAAAGTAGCACAGCGCTAAATAGCAAAAAATGGCCTGGCCATGAAGAGGGGTAAAACTTTCCAGAGCTGAAGTGGATATAAAAGTCCAAGTTAACCTTTTACCCCCCCCCCCCTTCCTGCCCAGGACAATGTTCAGCTTTCAGCGCTCTCACACTTTGAATGACAATTACGCGGTCATACAACACTGTACACAAACTACATTTTTATCATTTTCTTCCCACAAATAGAGATTTCTTTTAGTGGTATTTCATCACCTCGGGGGGGGTCATTTTTTGCTGTACATAAAAGGGACAAAAAAAAAAAAAAATAAATAAAACGTTTTTCTTAGTTTCTGTTATAAAATTTTGTAAATAAGTAATTTTTCTCCTTCACTGATGAGGCTGCACTGATATGCGGCACCGATGAGGCTGCACTGATATGCGGCACTGATGTGGCTGCACTGATATGCGGCACCGATGAGGCTGCACTGATATGCGGCACCGATGAGGCTGCACTGATATGCGGCACCGATGAGGCTGCACTGATATGCGGCACCGATGAGGCTGCACTGATATGCGGCACCGATGAGGCTGCACTGATATGCGGCACCGATGAGGCTGCACTGATATGCGGCACCGATGAGGCTGCACTGATATGCGGCACCGATGAGGCTGCACTGATATGCGGCACCGATGAGGCTGCACTGATATGCGGCACCGATGTGGCTGCACTGATATGTTGGACTGATGAGGCTGCACTGATATGTTGAACTGATGAAGCTGCACTGATATGCGGCACTGATGTGGCTGCACTGATATGCGGCACTGATGAGGCTGCACTGATATGCGGCACCGATGTGGCTGCACTGATATGTTGGACTGATGAGGCTGCACTGATATGCGGCACTGATTATCATTATCCCCTGTGGGGATTGCCGCTGACTGACTCTCCTCTTCTCATGCACTGTCAGCGTGAGGAGAGGAGAGCCGATAACCAGCAAATCCTCTTTACACTGTGATCAGCTGTGATTGGCCTTTTAACCCCGATCACGGGACATGACGATCACGGGACACGACGATCACGGGACATGACGATCACGGGACACGACGATCACAACACGCGACGATCACGGGACGCGACGATCACGGGACGCGACGATCACGGGACGCGACGATCACGGGACACGACGATCACAACACGCAACGATCACGGGACACGACGATCACGGGACACGACGATCACGGGACGCGACGATCACGGGACACGACGTTCTCGGGACACGACGATCACAGAGAGCTCCCGATGCGCTCAGGATGGACGGGTTCTGAGAGGACGTCCATAGATGCCCTCCCGGAAATATGTGACCTCGCTGTAGCTGTCATTCGGGTATAGTGCGGTAGGGAAGAGGTTAAATGCTCTTCCACCATTGGATCACCAGCCATAGTTATCAGAATACTTCTTAGACCGGTCAGCTGAAGTCTGACAGATTTAGGCCAAGGACAGGTTAGGTTGCAGTGCAGGGCCTGCCGGTGAGGACCAAGTCCTGGAAAGTTCCTCAGACTTTTTGTTGACTCGTCTTCTAGGAACAGCCAATTGTCTTGTTTGTCCAACTACATTGATAGTTGGTGATTCAGAAGCTCCAAAAATGAAAATAGAGGGCTAATGGGAGGACCCTCCGGTTACTGAAGTGGCAGCCGCTACTAGTGTAGGGACCTGTGTTGGTACAGAAGTACCTGGTCCCTGGGAGGGTTCCTCAGACTTTTTGTTGTGTTGTCTTTTAGGAACAGCCAATGGCCTTGTTTGTCCAACTACATTGATAGTTGGTGATTCAGAAACTCGACACATTAATTTCATTCTTTATTCCACCGATAATATATACTCAGCATTGACCTTGTATAGCGCTTTTCTCTTAGGACTCCAAGTATTGGAGAAGGCGTTGGCCGGGAATCGAACCCGGGTCAGCTGCTTGGAAGGCAGCTATGCTCACCACTGCACCACCAACGCAAGGTAGCATGTCTTTGTAGTGTGGGAGGAAACCGGAGTACCCGGAGGAAACCCACGCAAGCACAGGGAGAACATGCAAACTCCATGCAGATAGTGTCCTGGTCAGGATTTGAACCAAGGACCCCAGTGCTGCAAGGCTAACCCCCAAGCCTCTGTGCTGCCCATAAACGTATCCGAATCTACACTATATAAGATATAACACTCCTATAATAAAACACACCCAAATAACAATAAAGAGGGGTACAGTGGTCCCCAAATTAGAACGGGGGATGCACAGGTGTTCCCAGCACCCCGTGTAGGCAGTCCCATTGCTGTTAACTGAGGTGCAGCGGCTGTTCCCGATGTGACATCTGTGTGGGTGCCGGTGCACGGCCCCGAACGCACCCAGGGTGCGTCCCTGCAACTGCACCCACATGGATTTCCTTTTTGGGGTTAACGCAGCCCCCACACAGGGTAAAGCCTAAAGGAAGCTGGAAAAACTCCTTCCACCTCTAAAGAGTTCCAACCTCTTTTCATAACCGGTTCAACACACGCCTCACACACCAGCCTCCAACCTCCCCTAATTGCCAGTCCAACACATGGCTCAAAAACATACCGGCCTCCAAACTCCTCATATAGCCAGTCCAACACACGCCTCACATACCGGCCTCCAACCTCCCCTAATTGCTGGTCCAACACACGCCTCAAAAACCCAATGTGAAATCTGTGTGGGTGCTGGTGCACGGCCCCGAACGCACCCAGGGTGCATCCGCGCAACTGCACCCACATGGATGTCCTTTTTGGGGTTAACGCAGCTCCCACACAGGGTACAGATTCATACACCCCCGTGTGAGTGAGGCCTTGGACTTCCTCATGAAGGACCTCACTGGTGGGAAGAGTTCTCATTTCTCCAGCAGAGAAAGCTGGAAAGACTCCTCACACCTCTGAAGACAAAAGAGTTCCAACCTCCCATCGTAGCCGGTCCAACACACATCTTAATAACATACCAGCCTCCAACCTCCCTCATAGCCAGTCCAACACACGCCTCAAAAACAAACATACCGGCCTTCAACCTCCCTCATAGCCGGTGCAACACATACCTCAAAATCATACCGGTCTTCAAACCTCCCCTCATAGCCAGTCCAACACACGCCTCAAAAACAAACATACCGGCCTTCAACCTCCCTCATAGCCGGTGCAACACATACCTCAAAACCATACCGGTCTTCAACCTTCCTCTAAGCCAGTCCAACACACGCCTCAAAAACATACTGGCCTCCAAACCTCCCCTCATATCCAGTCCAACACACGCCTCAAAAACATACCGGTCTTCAAACCTCCCCTCATAGCCAGTCCAACACACGCCTCAAAAACATACCGGTCTTCAACCTTCCTCTAAGCCAGTCCAACACACGCCTCAAAAACATACTGGCCTCCAAACCTCCCCTCATATCCAGTCCAACACACGCCTCAAAAACATACCGGTCTTCAAACCTCCCCTCATAGCCAGTCCAACACACGCCTCAAAAACATACCGGTCTTCAACCTTCCTCTAAGTCAGTCCAACACACGCCTCAACAACATACTGGCCTCCAAACCTCCCCTCATATCCAGTCCAACACACGCCTCAAAAGCCTACCCGCCTCCAAACTTCACAACATAATCAATTACTTAATGTCGATTTACAATACATTGATCAAACATAATCAATCACCTGTAGTATAGTGACCTGTGTTGGTACAGCCGTACCTGGTCCCTGAGAGGGTTCTTCAGACTTTTGTTGAGTCTTCTAGGAACATCCAATCTTTAGCCAATTGTTTGTCCATTTACATTGATAGTTGGTGATTCAGAAACTCCAAAAATGTAAATGGAGGGCTGATGGGAAGACCCTCCGGTCAGTGCTGGGACAAGGCCATCTGGTGCCCAGGGCAAAGATGGCAAACTGCGCCCCCCCCCACATTTTTAAGAAAGAATCAATGTCATTTCAAAACAAGCATATACTTAAAACAATACAAATTCAATTAGGTTTAATGTGATAGAAACAGAGTTCACTCACACCTTTTAATTATATGTACAGTCAGGTCCATAAATATTGGGACATGGACACAATTCTAATCTATTTGGCTCTATACACCACCACAATGGATTCCACCACTGGTCCACAGTGGGAGGATTCCCCCTTCCACCTGGAATGTGTAGATGGGGGAATTGGAACATTCTTTTATTTTTTCATTCAACCTAATAGTTGAATGAAAAAAGTGATCAATGTATGGGCAGCCCAAGAGCGAAGACTAAGATAGTTTAACCTCTTGACATCCAGGCTATAGCTGAATGACGGCCACAGCGAGGACCTGAATTTCCGGGAGTGCACGTGTCCTGTGCGTGCTGTGATCACCGAGTCACTGAGTCCCGGCCCCTTACAATGTGATCAGCTGTCAGCCAATGACAGCTGATCACATGATCAAAACAAAAGCTCTGTGATCGTATTTTTTTTTCTCCTCATGCTGACAGCGCAAGGAGAAAAAAAAGCTGATCACCGGCTCATCTGCAAGGACATCGGTCCCGAAGAGGAAGAGGCAATTATGCCTCATCTGTGCCACCTGCCATTGCCACCTACCTATGCCCATGACTGCCAGCTATCAATGCCCACAAGTGCCACCTATCAATGCTACCTATCAGTGTAACTGATCAGTGCCCATCAGTGCCGCCTCATCAGAGTACATCAATGAAGGAGAAAAATTACCTGTTTTATAATTTTATAACAAAATATAATAACATTTTTTTTTTTTTTTTTTTTTAAATTCGGTCTTTTTACATTTTTTTTTTTAACAATAAATAAAAACCACAGAGGTGATCAAATACCACCAAAAGAAAGCTCTATTTGTGGGGAAAAAATGATAAAAATTTCATTTGTGTACAGTGTTGTATGACCGCGTAATTGTCATTCAAAGTGCGTCAGCGCTGAAAGCTGAGAATTGGTCTGGATAGGAGGGGGGTTTAAGTGCCCAGTAAGAAAGGGGTTAAATCTCGGCTGTTTCAGCGAGAACTGGCTGAGATTAGAACCATTAATGGGCAGGCCGAATGTACCAAGTTGATCGATCAAATTGGGTACAACCAGCCTGCCGGATATTCTTATGATTATCACTAGCGGTTGCTATATCTTCTAGTGATAATCACTGTTTGTGGGGACAATACAATTGCTCAGCAGAAGGGATACACAGTCAGTGCTGACAGGAGAATCATGTAAATTTCTTTCCTGCAATCTGTGGTTACTGGAAAGAAATTTGTACCATCTATTGTCTAACTGAAAGTGAAAGTGAAAGTTAGTGAATATCTTGAAAGAACATGAGGGGGAGGAGACAGATGGGGGATGGAGATAAGGACAGTTCAGAGATCACTGTGTTGTACTGTAGTGTGGACTCACCCAGGTCCAGGCTGGAAGATCAGGCATCTTTGGCACACAGGATTCTGCAGCTTTTCATATCTCCCGCCCCACACATCCCTTCTCTTCAGATACATCTGCACGTCGGGGATAGTGTGGGCGGGGCGGGAAGTCACTGGAGGAGCAGAGGTGGGAGGAGCTGTATGGGGATAGTGTGGGCGGGGCGGGAAGTCACTGGAGGAGCAGAGGTGGGAGGAGCTGTATGGGGATAGTGTGGGCGGGGCGGGAAGTCACTGGAGGAGCAGAGGTGGGAGGAGCTGTATTCCTCCCTGATCTCCCGTCAGTGAGGGGGGAGGTGATACGTTCGCTGGGCTGTGTAAGTGTCACAGACACTACAGAGCTGCAGCCACCAGTCTCGCAATATTACAGACTGATTCTCCTATCCTACGGACGGGAGAAATCGGTCTGTTTCCTCAATGGGAGGCTTGTCCGCCCCTCCCCCTGCTGGTTCAATCCCTCTGAAGTCGCTCTCCTCCCTGACAATGAGGGGGAGGGAGCAGATCGGTCGGAGCGGCTCTCACATTATGCTCAGCGAGCAGGGGGAGGGGGAGAAATCCGCCCCCTCTCACACTCCGCCCAGGGCACCCGCCCCTCTCGCCCACCCCTTGTACCGGCCCTGCCTCCGGTTACTGGAGTGTCAGGCCCCACCAGTGTAGGGACCTGTGTTGGTACAGACATACCTGGTCCTTGTGAGGGTTCCTCAGACTTTTTGTTGGGTTGTCTTCTAGGAACAGCCAATTGTCTTGTTTGATCCACTACATTGATAGTTGGTGATTCAGAGGCTCCAAATATGAAAATGGAGGGCTGATGGGAAGACTCTCCGGTTACTGGAGTGGCAGCCGCCACCAGTGTAGGGACCTGTGTTGGTACAGCCATACAAGGTCCCTGGGAGTCTTCTTCTAGGAACAGCCAATTGTCATTGGTCGACCAATTGTTAACCCTCTATGGCCAGTCCCTACTCTACTTTTTTCGTCCTTTTCCAGAATAAAGGTTTGTATTTCCTATACATACTGAGCAAAGTTTAGCAGTTACAGTATAAAATCTCTGCACCTACAGGGAAGAAATTCTTGGCGGTTTCACTGTGTCTTATGACACCGGGCACCAAGTTTGGCGGTTTCTATCAACTGGGAAACTCTAAGTGCAGGACACAAAATCTTGGTGGTTTCTTCTGTATGTACAGGACTTGGGTCTTAGGTGATGGTATGTTATGGAATGCAGTTGATCCAGAGGAAGGTAAAAACCCTTATGCAGCATGGCGTAATTTGCTCCAACTGGGAAAAAATTCCTTCCTCACCCCCGAGGCGTTCGGATTACTCCCTGGAGAAACCGTCTGTGGTGTAAAGAATGGTGCTCTTTACTTAAAGTGTTAGTTCACCTTTTCCACGAAGCAAAGTCCATGTGGTAAACTGTCCCATAATGCTAGGACTTTCCTAAACCTAGCTATGAGGCCCAATGGGCACCCCCTCTGTACTGGGGAACAGACTGAACCCTACTACATACCTCCAATAGTTGATTTGCGTTAATGCTGGAAGGGGCTTCAGGGGTGTGGTTAAATAGAACAAAATAGATCTGTCTCCCAGTACAATCCTCACAGGTCAGAAAATGGCAGTCAAGCAGCTGAGTCCATGGAGCAAAGGATGCTGATGAGCTGGGCGGGAGAGCTGTCAAGCTGTGGAAACTGTGGCCCCGATGAGTTGGCTGCTCTTGCAGGGTCCCGCAGGCTGGCAGCTGGTCTGTGCAGCAGGCTAGTAGCTGGTCTATGAGGCAAGGAGCCGGCAGCAAGTGGCTGTGTCTGCAAAGCGGCCCCGGAATATAGTTGGGCTAAAGCATATCCACCAGCTTGTAAAACAGACAGAAGGGGGCGCCACCCATCTAACTGCAATAAAATAAAATGAAAAAAAAGAGAACTATCACCAAGTGGCGGAGCTCAAGCAGCATCCCGCGGGTGTGTGGCTTTCGGGAAAGGCTCAGAGATTCCCAAGGATGAGGTCACTATGCCCCCCAGCATGCTGATGTCATCCTTAGAAAATTTTGGAGCCGTTGCTGAAAGCCTCCGAAATTCTCCGAAGGGAGAGCGGTCACAAAGTGGTGGAGCCCAAGCCGCATCCCGCGTTTGTTTGGCTTTCGGTAAAGGCTCGGGGATTCCTGAGGATGATGTCACCACGCCCCCCAACGTGATGATGTCATCTTCATGAATCCCCGAGCCTTTGCCAAAAGCCGCACAGCTGTGGGATGCGGCTTGAGCTCCACCACTTGGCGACAGCTCTCTTTTCATTTTATTTCATTGCAGTAATAGTCTCTATTTAGAGGGGTGCGCCCCCTTCTGTCTATTTTATAAGTTGGTGGAGATGCTTTAATGGCTCTGCTGGAAATGAGGCCATTGGCTGCGGCCTCAGACTGTCGCTGATATAGGAAAAGCCTTCAAACTTCTTCTGCTCCCACCTCGATATCCGCCTCTCTTCATCGTTGCAGATCAAACATTCCGCTATTTCCATTCTTCTATGTTCCGGTTCCTTGGGAAGCTGAAAAGGGAAAAAGACATTCATGAGGGATTCTGATTGATACAGGAAATGGTAATAAAGCTTGGTGAACCCAACCCCCAATGACAGCCAATTACCCCAAGAAGGCTCCTTCAACCACATCTCCCTCTAGTGGTCAGAAGAAGCCTTACACTGCATTATCACACCCAAGGACCAAAATGTCACCTATTCCGGTGAGGTCCTTAGATGTGGGGGGCTGCAATCGCTCTCTTTGTTTCTTTCAGGATAAGTGCAGGTACAGAACAATACCTGTTAATCCTGTCAGAAATTTAGTGTCCTTTTAAAGCAAGCCATAGATTATACGATTTTCTTTCCTTCCACCACGATTGGAAGAAAAGAATATCGCTCGATTCCCCCATCAACACATTCAGGGCTAATAGAGGAATCCCTCCCACTGCACGATTGTGTTCTGCTGGTGGGGGGCCTTCCCTTCTGGCAGAACACAATGATCAATGCTGGTGGCTATAGCCGCTGACAGCGATCACATGTAAAATATCAGACAGGCTGGTTGTACCCGATCGATGGATCAACTTTCAAACATCCCAACCTGCAAAAACTCATTTCAGGGAGGTGGCGCTTCGCGCCCGCTAACCCCCCCCCCCCGCACCAAAATTTTTTTAAAATCACCTTATCAATATTCTTTCACAGTGCTTCTGGGGAAGGGGTGGGGGGTTGGGGGGTGGTGGTATGTGGCAGTGGACGGTTTCGGTCGTTTTTTTAATTTTTAATAATTGATTTTTTACAATTCAATTTGTTTTTAATTTTTACAATTTTTTTTGGGGGGGGCAGAACACGGGGGGGGGGCGGCGGAGCAGAACATGGGGGGGGGGCGGAGCAGAACATGGGGGGGGCGGCGGAGCAGAACACGGGGGGGGCGGAGCAGAACCCGGGGGGTGGAGTAGAACACGGGGGGGGGAGAACACGGGGCCCAGAGGAGAACATGGGGCGGAGGAGGAGAACATGGGGGGGGGGAGAACATGGGGGGAGGAGAACATGGGGGGGAGAACATGGGGCGGAGGAGAACATGGGGGGAGGAGAACATGGGGGGGAGAACATGGGGCCCAGAGGAGAACATGGGGCGGAGGAGAACACGGAGGGGGCAGGGCCGATCCTAGGGTCACAGACGCCTGGGTGCAAAAATATTTCTGGCGCCCCCCACATGGGCGTGGTCATCTTACCAACCCCTCCCCTTTACAAATATTTCTATGGCAATGACTCAAACACAGATGTAAGAAGTCTTTGTTACCCTGGGATCCTCCCATGATCTCTTAACAATATACAGGAAGAGAATTCACTAATGGGACCTGGCTGGGGTCTCTAATGGACACAGAGAGGGATTTGCAGTGTGCAGGAGGTTAGGGGGTACAATACAGGGGGAACAGTATGGGGCAGCAGGAGGGCACAGTACAGAGAGGGGCAGGAAGGTACGGTATGGGGGGGCAGGAGGACACAGTACAGTGGTTAGGAGGGTACACTACAGGGGGAGCAAGTGGGCACAGTACGGGGGGCAGGAGGGCACAATACAGTGGTTAGGAGGGTACAGACCAGGGGTGGGAGGGTTAAGGAAGAACTCCGAGGCGAAGCATCTCATTACTGCTCCTTGTGTGGGTGGGATGTGCACTGCACCAATCACACGGGATGAATAGGAGAGTCGGGTCAGCAGGGATTGGTGCAGTGCACATCCCACCCACACAAGGAGCAGTAATAAGATGCTCCACCTCGGGGTTCTTATTTAGCCCTTGAAAAAAGATGGGGGGGACCAATGGGGTAGGGGAGAATGAAGAGGGGGTGAGAGATGGGGGGTGGGACCAATGGGGTAGGGGAGAACGAAGAGGGGGTAAAAGGGGGAAGTGGGTAAGAGATGGGGGGTGGGTAGAGGAGAACTGGAGTGAAACTGGTGGAAGGAGGAGGAGGGAGGAGGAGGAGGGGGGAGGAGGAGGAGGATTTGTGCTGGAAGGAAGGGGGAGGAGAGGCAAATAGATGGAGGTGAAGGGGCTGGAGAGGGATGGATTTTGGCCATTTGCAATGTTTATGTATGGGGGAGGGGGGGGGGTGAAGTGCCTCCAGGGAAGAAGACTGGGAGGGGGGAGGGGAGTGAGGGACTATTGTTGGGAAGGTGTCAGGAAGAGAATTCCAGTCAGCTGGAGAAGAGCTTATAAATTAGCATGGCTGCTAAGTGGCTGAGGCGGTGGGAGGGAGAGAGCACCGAGTCTGGAGATATGAGAGACGGATAAGGTGAATGACATGCAAAAGAGCCGACCACAGCGAGGGGACTGTTGGCAGGTCAGTGACTGCTGGGAGGAAACGTCAAGGCCCCTTCATGTACCTAAGTCCCCTGGGCAGTTCCCCCCTGGGAATTTCTTCCTGGGCAGTCCCCTCCTGGGCAGTCCCCTCCTGGGCAGTCCCCTCCTGGGCAGTCCCCAAAGCTCCGCCCCTCTCACTGCAGACACATCCATGGGACAGGCACACACAGGGGGATGTGACCCTCATAGGGAAGCAGATCAGTGTGGTGTGACCAGTACAGGAACGATGCCCTGATGCCGGAGGGAGAGACACACAGGGCATCCTTCCTGTACTTGTCACACGGTGTCACCACACTGATCTGCTTCACTGTCCCCCCCTCCCCCCATCACTTCACACAAAAGGAGGGAGGGGAGCACTCTGACACTTCAGCGCCCCCCCCCCCTCTGCGGCGCCCGCGGGAGGGGGTGCAGGAGCAGAAATGCGGAAGTCTTCCACACCTCGCAGGAGACTTGGGATGTCTGAACTTCAGTACAACCAGCCTGCCCATAGATGGATGAAATCTCTGCCGGTCCCAGCTGAACCGGCCGAGATTCGATCCATCTAAGGCCGGCTTAATGTCCCAGACCATGCGATTGTGCAGTGACCGCAAAATCCCAGAGAAATGTGAGGATTGTGTACATAACATACGTGTTATATGTATGTGAGAGCCCCTCCCCCTCCAATGTACATTATTCCTATACTTACCATCCGTGCTGGAAGCGGTGAGGGCGATTCTTTTCTCTCTATCTTCTTCCAGTTGATCGGCCTGAAGAACGGGTGAGCTCTGATGTTACGTAGCATCTCTGCTCGAGTTCTCTGGTTAGGCTGAAGGAGCTGTAAAGGAGAAAGAAATATGATAAGAGAGTAATAGTGATATGTGAACAATACAACCCCCGTTTTATTATTGGATTCTGACAGTGACATATTTCATGCTTGGATCGGGTTGTAGTGTGGCACCTTATTGTGTAATATTGGATCGGGTCGTGGTACCTTATTGTGTAATATTGGATCGGGTCGTAGTATGGGACCTTATTGTGTAATATTGCATCGGGTCGTAGCATGGTACCTCATTGTGTAATATTGGATCGGGTCGTAGTGTGGTACCTTATTGTGTAATATTGGATCGGGTCGTAGTGTGGTACCTTATTGTGTAATATTGGATCGGGTCGTAGTATGGTACCTCATTGTGTAATATTGGATCGGGTCGTAGTGTGGTACCTTATTGTGTAATATTGGATCGGGTCGTAGTATGGTACCTCATTGTGTAATATTGGATCGGGTCGTAGTGTGGTACCTTATTGTGTAATATTGGATCGGGTCGTAGTGTGGTACCTTATTGTGTAATATTGGATCGGGTCGTAGTATGGTACCTTATTGTGTAATATTGGATCGGGTCGTAGTGTGGTACCTTATTGTGTAATATTGGATCGGGTCGTAGTATGGTACCTTATTGTGTAATATTGGATCGGGTCGTAGTATGGTACCTTATTGTGTAATATTGGATCGGGTCGTAGTGTGGTACCTTATTGTGTAATATTGGATCGGGTCGTAGTGTGGTACCTTATTGTGTAATATTGGATCGGGTCGTAGTGTGGTACCTTATTGTGTAATATTGGATCGGGTCGTAGTGTGGTACCTTATTGTGTAATATTGGATCGGGTCGTAGTATGGTACCTTATTGTGTAATATTGGATCGGGTCGTAGTGTGGTACCTTATTGTGTAATATTGGATCGGGTCGTAGTATGGTACCTTATTGTGTAATATTGGATCGGGTCGTAGTATGGTACCTTATTGTGTAATATTGGATCGGGTCGTAGTGTGGTACCTTATTGTGTAATATTGGATCGGGTCGTAGTGTGGTACCTTATTGTGTAATATTGGATCGGGTCGTAGTGTGGTACCTTATTGTGTAATATTGGATCGGGTCGTAGTGTGGTACCTTATTGTGTAATATTGGATCGGGTCGTAGTGTGGTACCTTATTGTGTAATATTGGATCGGGAGGAAGGAAAACGGAGTATTTCACTAAAAATTAAATAGGAAATTTTTGGCAATGAATTGTTATGAAGATCTTTCACTGCGCTGCACCTGCGGGTCAGAGTGATCGTCACCTAATAGTTGTTATCCCTTTTATAGGTGCCAATATGTCCATTATATGTATTTTATACACTGACCCCCCTCTTCTTCTGCCATCACTCTCCAGGCTGCTGGAAAGGTCCCAGGAGAAGTGCACGTGGTATCACTCTGCCTGGGACAGGAGGTGGCGCTGCAGAGGAAGCATCGGCTTATGCGGCTCCTGCTTCATCCGCGGCTGCCTGCCTCCTGCACTGCAGCAGGCCCAGATTGTGATCATCGGGTGGCTGAACCCCCCCCATCATGCGGTTTGAGGCCCGTGGGCCACACCAGAGGGCTCTGAGGGCCACACCAGAGGGCTCTGAGGGCCACACCAGAGGGCTCTGAGGGCCACACCAGAGGGCTCTGAGGGCCACACCAGAGGGCTCTGAGTGCCACACCAGAGGGCTCTGAGGGCCACACCAGAGGGCTCTGAGGGCCACACCAGAGGGCTCTGAAGGCCACGGGTTGAGAACCAGCTGAAAGTACTGCTATGACCCACATGAATGTGCTATCGCGTTTCATAAAATCCTGAGAAGGTGTATATAACCTGGAAAGGGTTTTGTCTGTTAGGAGACGGTAATACTCACCCTATATAGGAGATCCATGATCGGATTCCTTGTGGGTCCACCGAATGCTTTCATAACCTTTAACCATTCGGCTTTTGAATAATCACATAGACGCCTGCCCGTGGCCATCTCGAATACGATCGCTCCCAGGGAGTAATAGTCTGCCATTTGGTAGTACAGTTCATCTTCCTTGATCTGTGGAAATAGAAGAGAGAGAAAGAAGGATGAGCGAGTTTATAGACCAGGCAGAGGACAGAGATGACTCCATCATAGGCCAGGCAGAGGACAGAGATGACTCCATCGTAGGCCAGGCAGAGGACAGAGATGACTCCATCATAGGCCAGGCAGAGGACAGAGATGACTCCATCATAGGCCAGGCAGAGGACAGAGAGGACTCCATCGTAGGCCAGGCAGAGGACAGAGATGACTCCATCGTAGGCCATATCCCATAATAAGCATTACAACAAAGTCTAATATCAGGAAATCACCAATCTTACCTCTGGGGCCATGTATGCCAATGTCCCCGCACGTCCTATGATCTTACTGAATTCGGAGACTCCTATCTCAGACAAGCCAAAATCAGCAATCCGAATGTGACCGTCGGCGTCTAGTAGAATGTTTTCCGGTTTGAGGTCTCTGTGAAGAAAAAGAGTGAACAGTTACATTAAGCAGAATATGACATGAGCAAGGAGACTATACGGGAGACAACACAACTGGGAACTCTGGTGGAAAGTCTTCCTGATTCATCATAAAATACCAGAATCCAAGCGCTAGTCAGCTAATCGAATACTTACCTATGGATGATCCGAGCATCATGCAGGTTTTGCATTCCACAAATAATCTCCGCAGTGAGACCTCTGAAAGGAGAAAGAAAAATATGAATATTCAGAATCATCGCAGACCAAGAAAATGTAAAGCTAAGCGACTTCCCCCAATAGTACATTGGGGTGTGGATGGACGGGGCTCAGTGGGAGGGGCCTGGCTGTTTCACTGCCTGTTCTCATTGGCCAGCCACCCCCGACTCCATCATGGCCCTGTCATTGGACTTACCTTATGATGTTCTCTTTAAGTACTTCGTAGGTGTCTAGCAGAGTCCAAAGATCCCCTCCACTCAGGTATTCCATGGCAAAGAACAGATGAGTCTGTGTGAAAATAAGAGATAAAAAGGTTACATTAGAGACAAGTTAGATTTCATTTTGTGGGGGAATATAGGAAGACACACACACCGGCAGACAGTGCAATGTGAGATGTTCCTTTAAGAGTTTGGGAGAACCAGAGAAAACACGTAGGCAGCCATGGCTGGACTATCCTGATCACAATACTAGTTTTGTCAGGATGTTAGGGAGATCCAGGGACTTCCAATACTTTGGTCACCAGCATGGAAATGCCATGTAGATCAGGAGGCCTGACTTCTCCTGTCCTAGCTGGCAAAGTTTTGAGACCAGAGGCAGCCAAGCAACTAGCAATTTCCAAAGTAGGTCAGAAATGGCAGCCTCTCATTAAACAGTCTCTGTTTGGAAATCCTCTACTATGTACAGTCTACCTAACCGGCCTCCAGCCTTGTAGGAGGCGCTCTAGAGTTCTGGTCTTACCTATATTGCTTCCCCGACTACAGACAGAGCCCTCAGAAAACCTGGTGTGGGAACTCTCTTCCACCTCCTCCAATTCAGCATGCAATGCCTAAAGGACTAATTGACAGACCTGAAGCCCATCATCAGGGGAAGGGGGGATTCCTAACCTTGCATAAGTTTTGACTCCCAACAGGGTTGCGATTTGAATAATTACAGTATTTTAGGGGGTCTGATCAGTAGTGGAGCACAGTACAGAAAAGGAGATGAAAAAAATAGAAGACGGAAAGACTTACCTTTGTCTGAAATGATCCATATAGATGGGTGATATATGGATTGCTCTTGTAGTTCATCATTATGTGACGCTCTTTGGTGGCCATGCTGGGACCTTGATCAAGTAGTTTTCGCTTTTTAATGATCTTCACGGCCAACTTCTGTCGAATGGCAGCATGGGAGGCCAACACCACCTTCCCAAAGGCCCCCTCTCCAAGTATTCCATGGAAACGGAATCTTTCCAACGATAGTACACATGGCTGTTCCACCATGGCACGTCTGGATGGGAGCAGTGGAGATGCGCATTGTTCCACCATGGCACGTCTGGATGGGAGCAGTGGAGATGCGCATGGCTGTTCCACCATGGCACGTCTGGATGGGAGCAGTGGAGATGCGCATGGCTGTTCCACCATGGCACGTCTGGATGGGAGCAGTAGAGATGCGCATGGCTGTTCCACCATGGCACGTCTGGATGGGAGCAGTGGAGATGCGCATGGCTGTTCCACCATGGCACGTCTGGATGGGAGCAGTGGAGATGAGCATGGCTGTTCCACCATGGCACGTCTGGATGGGAGCAGTGGAGATGAGCATGGCTGTTCCACCATGGCACGTCTGGATGGGAGCAGTGGAGATGCGCATGGCTGTTCCACCATGGCACGTCTGGATGGGAGCAGTGGAGATGCGCATGGCTGTTCCACCATGGCACGTCTGGATGGGAGCAGTGGAGATGCGCATGGCTGTTCCACCATGGCACGTCTGGATGGGAGTAGTAGAGATGCCCCATGGCCTCTGTTGCTGGACTTTGGAGCTGCCGCATTCACATTAGTCACATTCACCTGTATTCCCATGTTCTTTGTGGGTCTTATAACCTGCGTTCCCTGCTCCTTGGTGAACGGGGTCACCTGTATTTCCTGGTCCATAGTGGACTTAGGCACATTCACCTGCAGTCTTTTGTTCTTTGTGGGTCTTATAACCTGCATTCTCTGCTCCTTGGTGAACGGGGTCACCTGTATTTCCTGGTCCATAGTGGATTTAGGCACATTCACCTGCAGTCTTTTGTTCTTTGTGGGTCTTGTAACCTGCATTCTCTGCTCCTTGGTGGTCGACATATATCTTCCCTGCTCCTTGGCGGATGGAGCTACTCTCACGTCTACTTCCTGGCCTTTGGATGATGGAATCACGATCACTTGCACTTGCTGGCTCCTGGAAGATGGAATCACTATCACTCGTGCATCCTCGTCCTGGGTGGATGGAATCACTACCACTTGTGATTTATTGTTATGGGTGGATGGAGTCACTAGTCTTTGCTCATCCTTGGTGATTGGCATGACCCTTCTCTCCTCCGTGGTCTTAGCGTGTGATGATTTCCCAGCATCTGTGGTGAATGGATCCACTTGGGTTTCATCAACAAGTCGAATCCGTCCCATTTCATTGGGGGTTGGGTCATTAAATCCATCTGGGGAGAGAAAAAATATATATTTATATTCCCGCTATTTACACTTCATTGATTGATATCACGAATTTGTGGCTGTTGAATGGGTTTCCTTTAACATATGTAAGTGAATGTGATCTTGTGCGATGCGTTTCTCTTTATGGGAATTCTATATAAACATGGAGGATATGGGGGGGTTCTGTATAAACATGGAGGATATGGGGGGGTTCATCCTTCTGTCCACCAAAAGTTAGAAATCCTAATGGGATCTCTCACTGCGCTGAGATCTTGGTGATAAAGATGGACGATCTGCTACATTACATTATACAGGCTGTGCTTCCTGCTTGGTAGTGCTTGTGATTTAATCCAATAGGGCTGCTGTTAGGAATCATGGGGCCCCAGTCCATATGTAGCGCTGTCTGTTCTACAAAGTCCGATCTAATGATCGCCTTCCATCGATCAGTCCTGCTGGAGAACCAGCATTGATCAGTACATGAAGACAATGGCTGCAGCGCTGATCTGTGTATTCCTGGGGGAGTCCCCACTGTTGGACTACAATAAGCAGAGGACATCCCTACAGTTCTATCGCTTGTGTGGGGATCTGTCCGTTTTGTTTTCATCCGTTGAATGAAATAAAACTGCGCATGTATACCCAGCTTATCTCTTCCTCCCTCTCCATGCCATCTCATCGTTCTGCTTATCCGAATAAAGATTTCAACATTTTCTATTTGGTTTTATCTCAGCAGTTGTACGACAAGGGGAGCTACCTGAACCTTTCTGATGCCCTGGAGGCTGAAATATGTATAGTGATCTCATTAAAATGATATATAGAGTGGGGGTTCTGAGGGAGCAGGGGGATGAGTCCTGTGGGCTGCTCTATGTCCTGGTCAGTATATGATGACATAGAAGGAATCTTCTGCTCCTGCAGCCCCCATACAGAGCCCAGAACACGACTGTCCACTTTGACTACTCCCAGCGACAATGATGGGGGTGGCAGTGGTTGGGTCAGCCTGCCATGTGCAATCCTTTAGACCCCTTTCACACTGGGGTGCTTTGCGGGCGCTACAGTGCTAAAAATAGCGCCCCGAAAGAACCATTGCTGTGTCTCCAACGTGAAAGCCCCCCCGAGGCCCCTCACACTGGAGCGGTGCGCTGGCAGGACGCTAGAAAAGGTCCACTGAAATCAATGGGACAGCGCGGCTATACCGCCGGCAACACGCCACTGCTGCGGGGGTTAAAACCGCCCCGCTAGCGTCCGAATAGCGCCGCTCAAACGACGGTAAAGCGGACGCTAAAAATAGCCCCGCTTTACCGCTGACGCCCGGACATGGGCAGTGTGAAAGGGGCCTTACAGTTGGGCTGCCTGTCAGGTCTGTGCATCTCCTCCACACCTCATACCTGATTGGTCAGCTGAAGAGTCAGCCAACTGTCACATGTTGGCTGCTAATTTCACGCCAGTTTCATTTATTTTAACCCCAATAGGAAGGAAGATTTCCCTTCATTATCTGATCTGTAATCACAGGAAGACTTGGGAAGAAATCTCTCCAATGTGACCTCAGTCCCCATCCTAAAGCGTTGTCACCGGACGCCGCGTCCCCATCACAAGATTTCTACTCTGTTCCTGTTCCATCTCCCTACTCTATGCAGTGACCCCGGTGTATATAGTATATACAGTATGTGGGGGGAGGGGGCATTCAGTACATTATATTCCTCTATAGTGCTTGCATTATATTTCTCTTATTATAATACTTACCAAAAGAGTCTTCTCCCCCACGTTCCTCTGATGATCCCTCCTGGGTGATGTACAGAGGGGGAACTTTCTCCTTCTTTGTATATAGCTGTCTATCTGCCCCAAACTCACCCCTATGTGGGGCAGGAGGTAGGGGCCGTACGGCTGGCTGGAGGACCTCAGCTGAGGACCACCCAAGTTCCTCTGATGATCCCTCTTGGTTGGTGTACAGAGGGGGAACTTTCTTCTTCTTCTTTGAAAGAAGCTGCCTATCTGCCCCAAACTCACCCCTATGTGGGGCAGGAGGTAGGGGCCGTACAGCTGGCTGGAGGACCTCAGCTGAGGACCACCCAAGTTCCTGTGATGATCCCTCTTGGTTGGTGTACAGAGGGGGAACTTTCTTCTTCTTCTTTGAAAGAAGCTGCCTATCTGCCCCAAACTCACCCCTATGTGGGGCAGGAGGTAGGGGCCGTACGGCTGGCTGGAGGACCTCAGCTGAGGACCCCCCAAGTTCCTGTGATGATCCCTCCTGGGTGATGTACAGAGGGGGAACTTTCTTCTTCTTCTTTGAAAGAAGCTGCCTATCTGCCCCAAACTCACCCCTATGTGGGGCAGGAGGTAGGGGCCGTACGGCTGGCTGGAGGACCTCAGCTGAGGACCCCCAAAGTTCCTGTGATGATCCCTCCTGGGTGATGTACAGAGGGGGAACTTTCTTCTTCTTCTTTGTATGAAGCTGCCTATCTGCCCCAAACTCACCCCTATGTGGGGCAGGAGGTAGGGGCCGTACGGCTGGCTGGAGGACCTCAGCTGAGGACCCCCCAAGTTCCTGTGATGATCCCTCTTGGTTGGTGTACAGAGGGGGAACTTTCTTCTTCTTCTTTAAAAGAAGCTGCCTATTTGCCCCAAACTCACCCCTATGTGGGGCAGGAGGTAGGGGCCGTACAGCTGGCTGGAGGACCTCAGCTGAGGACCCCCCACGTTGCTGTAATAATCCCTCTTGGTTGGTATACAGAGGGGGAACTTTCTTTTTCTTCTTAAAAAACTGCCTAATTGCCCCAAACACACCCCTACATGGGGCAGTAACCCGGGGCAGTTCTTGCATTGGAAGTCCGGCTCTCACCTTTACTGGCTGAGCTTTTATTATTTGCACAGAATTATTTCTGTTTGGTTTAAACCACTTCAACATTCTCAATACAATCCGTGAGATTGAAGAGCAACACAAAGCACTTCCTTCTCTCTCAGAGTACAAACACTCTCTGAGCTACCAGCTGGAAAACACCTGCTCTTAGCAGGATCTCACTATGACATCATCACAGTGATATGCAAATGAGGTCACTTGACTTAACTGCCGATGTTACCATGGCAACAGCCTGAGCTCACCAACTGACAACAAACCTGCTGACCGGACAAGTAAACAACAATAACCGTTTATTAACCATTTGATGACCAGACAGATTTCTGACACTTTTATTTACTGGAGAAATCAGCATTTTCTTTGCTAAAAAGTCACTTAGAACCCCCCAAATATTATTTATATATATATATATATATATATATACACATACACATACACATATTATATATATATTTATTATATAACATTACAGTGACCATTTTATTCTCTAGAGCTTCTGATAGATAGATAATTATTATTTATATATAGATATCTATCTATCTATATCTATTTTTTTTTTTTTCTAGAAAAAAACACAATATAATACCCAATGTTTTGTTAGGTTTATCTTTTTTATTTTCAGGTATTATATTGAGTGTTTCCATTTTATATATATATATAGTGTGTATATAGAGAATATAATGGTGCTGGTTGGAATGGTGAAGGTCATGTGATATTTGCAGTTTTTCAAATAATTTTTTTTTTCTTTTTTAGAGAAAATAAACTTTCATTTTTTTTTCTTTTAAATGAGATTTTTTTTGTGGCTGAAAATAATGATTTTTAACCATTTGGTGACCAGACAGATTTCTGACACTTTTATTTACATGGAGAATTCAGCATTTTTATTTTTTTTTGCTAGAAATATATATTTAGCAGAAGCTCTGGGCTGGTAAACACCTGTTCTTACCGGTTCTAACTGCCGATGTTACCATGGCAACAGCCTGAGCTCACCAACTGAAACAAACCTGCTGACCGGACAAGTAAACAACAATAACCGTTTATTAACCATTTGATGACCAGACAGATTTCTGACACTTTTATTTACTGGAGAAATCAGCATTTTCTTTGCCAAAAAGTCCCCCGCCAAATATTATTTATATATTTATATTTATATATATATATATATATATATATATATATATATATATATATATATAAGCACTATATAGCACTGAAGGCGACTTCTACAACTGGTTGTTGTAAACCCCGGACATACCTAGAGATGACCACTAATATATTTACAACAAAAAGTTCACTGCGCAGCACTTTCCACACACATATAAATATATATATATGTGTGTATATATATATATATATATATATATATATATATATATATATATATATATATATATATATATATATATTATATAACATTACAGTGACCATTTTATTCTCTAGAGCTTCTGATAGATATATATCTATGTATAAATAATAATAATATATATATATATATATATATATATATATATAATTTTTTTTTTTTTTTTCTAGAAAAAAGCCACAATATAATACCCAATGTTTTGTGGGATTTATCTTTTATATTTTCGGGTATTATATTGAGTGTTTCCATTATATATATATATAGTGTGTATATAGAGAATATAATATATATATATATGTGGAAAGTGCTGCGCAGTGAACTTTTTGCTGTAAATATATTAGTGGTCATCTCTAGGTATGTCCGGGGTTTACAACAACCAGTTGTAGAAGTCGCCTTCAGTGCTGATGTCTGTAATGAAGTTTTTCTTCTAGGCTTCCTCAGGTCTCTGACTTTTCCCTTCATCAATGGAAGAGTTCGGTTTCCTTTGTATTACAGGTAAATGCAATCATTTTCACTCGGTCCTCGGGGGCTGAGGGGTTCCGCCCCACCTGTCCCCAGACGCCATGGCTGCCTCTCACAGGTGCCCTGGTTGCCTTCCATCTCTCCCCAGATGCCATGGTGACCTTGCTCCTGTACCTGGATGCACAAGGGATCTCCTGTCTGTCCTCACAAGCCATCAGGGCTGTCTTCCTGTTCTCAAAAGCCAGGTTTCTCCTCACCTTTACGTTGAAGCCACAGGACCTCTTTTATATCCCTTGAATCAATGGGGGTCTCCGTACTTGTGCCCAGCTACCATTAGGGTCCCTGACTGTCCCTGGATTCCAGGGTGGTTTACTGCCCGTCTGCCCGATGCCACAGAAAATCCATCCTTTCCTTTACCCCCAAAAGGAACCCTATCATCTCCCCCAAATGTCTGCCTTGTCATCTGTGCCTTTTATCCCCCTTCTCACGTTCTTTTCTGTTTTTGTGTAGAATTTGTCGCAGTCCTGCCCACTGCTGACGTCTCTTATGCTGTCACATTGTAGTCAGGTGACTGTGGATGACCTGCTGTCTATAGGACGTTGCTGTCCCCAGTTACAGAGCCTCAACCTGCAAAACTCCAAGGTACAATGTGCATTACTCTACACTTCTCTTCCAGAATCAGCAGTGCTTGGTATGGAGGACCGTCCCACATATGTTCTCTTCAAAATGCTCAATGTCTAAAGCCATTGGGAACCGCTTGACTGTGATCTCTGTCAGCTGATACTTCTCGCACCTTCTGTTTGTCTTGTAATGACGGCTGTGTTGTCTCCATAGGTTCAGCTCAATGCCGTTTATAGATTCCTGGAGATGTATGGTGCCCGTCTCAGGCGACTGTTACTGTCATACAGTGTTCAGATGAATAGCATCATGGCCGGAATAGCGGTGTGTTCTCTTCACTTATTTCTCTTCACTCAACCCGGTCATATATTTATCTCTAGGTCTATCCTCCTCCTTCCCTTCTCTCCTCTCCATTATATATCCCTCCTCACTTCTCTCCTCTCCATTATATATCCCTCCCCACTTCTCTCCTCTCCATTATATATCCCTCCCCACTTCTCTCCTCTCCATTATATATCCCTCCTCACTTCTATCCTCCTCCTTGCCTTCTCTCCTCCCCATTATATATCCCTCCCTGGTTCTCTCCTCTCCATTATATATCCCTCCTCACTTCTCTCCTCCTCCTTCCCTTCTCTCCTCTCCATTATATATCCCTCCTCACTTCTATCCTCCTCCTTCCCTTATCTCCTCTCCATTATATATCCCTCCCCACTTCTCTCCTCCTCCTTCCCTTCTCTCCTCTCCATTATATATCCCTCCTCACTTCTCTCCTCCTCCTTGCCTTATCTCCTCTCCATTATATATCCCTCCCTGGTTCTCTCCTCTCCATTATATATCCCTCCTCACTTCTCTCCTCCTCCTTCCCTTATCTCCTCTCCATTATATATCCCTCCTCACTTCTCTCCTCCTCCTTCCCTTATCTCCTCTCCATTATATATCCCTCCTCACTTCTCTCCTCCTCCTTCCCTTATCTCCTCTCCATTATATATCCCTCCCCACTTCTCTCCTCTCCATTATATATCCCTCCCCACTTCTCTCCTCCTCCTTCCCTTATCTCCTCTCCATTATATATCCCTCCTCACTTCTATCCTCCTCCTTCCCTTATCTCCTCTCCATTATATATCCCTCCCCACTTCTATCCTCCTCCTCCCCCTATCTCCTCTCCATTATATATCCCTCCCTGGTTCTCTCCTCTCCATTATATATCTCTCCCCATGTCTCTCCTCCTCCTCTCCTTTGCCTTCCCCTACCTACATATCTCTGATAGTTTATACATTGTGATTACAGGGTGGTTGGTGCCCGGAGTTGAGGCTTCTGGAGGTGGATCTTCCTTTGGAGTCGGTAATTATGGACCTTCAGCTCCCCATTGAGGGGTTACAGGCTTCCTGCCCAAATCTGGAGGTGAGTGAGGAGAATACAGGTCCTCATTATATGGGCCGGAGGGTTGTCAGAGTTGTATCTTTCCATAGACTTCCAATGTAGGACTCGGCCCAACCCCGGCGCCCGCAACATTGGATTTGATTGACAGTAGTGGGAGCCTATGGCTGCGCTGCTATCAATCTATCCAATCAAGAACCCCGGGCAGAGGAAGAGCTCTTCTCCTGCGTGGGAATTTCCAGGGCTCAGGTAAGTTATATGGGGGGGGGGGGTCACTCAGGGCCGGTACAAGGGGTGGGCGAGAGGGGCGGGTGCCCTGGGCGGAGTGTGAGAGGGGGCGGATTTCTCCCCTTCCCTCTGCTCGCTGACTCTGAGCATAATATGAGAGCCGCTCCGACCGATCTGCTCCCTCCCCCTCATTGTCAGGGAGGAGAGCGACTTCAGGAGGGATTGAACCAGCAGGGGGAGGGGCGGACAAGCCTCCCATTATCTTGGTAACCGTGAGGAAACAGACTGATTTCTCCCATCCGTAAGACAGGAGAATCAGTCTGTAAATACTGAGACTGTGGCTGCAGCTCTGTAGTGTCTGTGACACTTACACAGCCCAGCGAACGTATCACCTCCCCCCTCACTGACGGGAGATCAGGGAGGAATACAGCTCCTCCCACCTCTGCTCCTCCAGTGACTTCCCGCCCCGCCCACACTATCCCCGACGTGCAGATGTATCTGAAGAGAAGGGATGTGTGGGGCGGGAGATATGAAAAGCTGCAGAATCCTGTGTGCCAAAGATGCCTGATCTTCCAGCCTGGACCTGGGTGAGTCCACACTACAGTACAACACAGTGATCTCTGAACTGTCCTTATCTCCATCCCCCATCTGTCTCCTCCCCCTCATGTTCTTTCAAGATATTCACTAACTTTCACTTTCACTTTCAGTTAGACAATAGATGGTACAAATTTCTTTCCAGTAACCACAGATTGCAGGAAAGAAATTTACATGATTCTCCTGTCAGCACTGACTGTGTATCCCTTCTGCTGAGCAATTGTATTGTCCCCACAAACAGTGATTATCACTAGAAGATATAGCAACCGCTAGTGATAATCATAAGAATATCCGGCAGGCTGGTTGTACCCAATTTGATCGATCAACTTGGTACATTCAGCCTGCCCATTAATGGTTCTAATCTCAGCCAGTTCTCACTGAAACAGCCGAGATTTAACCCCTTCTTTACTGGGCACTTAAACCCCCCTCCTATCCAGACCAATTCTCAGCTTTCAGCGCTGACGCACTTTGAATGACAATTACGCGGTCATACAACACTGTACACAAATGAAATTTTTATCATTTTTTCCCCACAAATAGAGCTTTCTTTTGGTGGTATTTGATCACCTCTGTGGTTTTTATTTATTGTTAAAAAAAAATGTAAAAAGACCGAATTTAAAAAAAAAAAATGTTATTATATTTTGTTATAAAACAGGTAATTTTTCTCCTTCATTGATGTACTCTGATGAGGCGGCACTGATGGGCACTGATCAGTTACACTGATAGGTAGCATTGATAGGTGGCACTTGTGGGCATTGATAGCTGGCACTCATGGGCATAGGTAGGTGGCAATGGCAGGTGGCACAGATGAGGCATAATTGCCTCTTCCTCTTCGGGACCGATGTCCTTGCAGATGAGCCGGTGATCAGCTTTTTTTTCTCCTTGCGCTGTCAGCATGAGGAGAAAAAAAATACGATCACAGAGCTTTTGTTTTGATCATGTGATCAGCTGTCATTGGCTGACAGCTGATCACATTGTAAGGGGCCGGGACTCAGTGACTCGGTGATCACAGCACGCACAGGACACGTGCACTCCCGGAAATTCAGGTCCGCGCTGTGGCCGTCATTCAGCTATAGCCTGGATGTCAAGAGGTTAAACTATCTTAGTCTTCGCTCTTGGGCTGCCCATACATTGATCACTTTTTTCATTCAACTATTAGGTTGAATGAAAAAAAAAGAATGTTCCAATTCCCCCATCTACACATTCCAGGTGGACCAGTGGTGGAATCCATTGTGTTGGTGTATAGAGCCAAATAGATTAGAATTGTGTCAATGTCCCAATATTTATGGACCTGACTGTACATATAATTAAAAGGTGTGAGTGAACTCTGTTTCTATCACATTAAACCTAATTGAATTTTTATTGTTTTAAGTATATGCTTGTTTTGAAATGACATTGATTCTTATCTCCTCTCCATTATATATCCCTCCTCACTTCTATCCTCCTCCTCCCCTTATCTCCTCTCCATTATATATCCCTCCCCACTTCTCTCCTCCTCCTTCCCTTATCTCCTCTCCATTATATATCCCTCCTCACTTCTCTCCTCCTCCTTCCCTTATCTCCTCTCCATTATATATCCCTCCCCACTTCTCTCCTCTCCATTATATATCCCTCCTCACTTCTCTCCTCCTTCTTCCCTTATCTCCTCTCCATTATATATCCCTCCCCACTTCTATCCTCCTCCTCCCCCTATCTCCTCTCCATTATATATCCCTCCCTGGTTCTCTCCTCTCCATTATATATCCCTCCCCACTTCTCTCCTCCTCCTCTCCTTTGCCTTCCCCTACCTACATACCTCTGATAGTTTATACATTGTGATTACAGGGTGGTTGGTGCCCGGAGTTGAGGCTTCTGGAGGTGGATCTTCCTTTGGAGTCGGTAATTATGGACCTTCAGCTCCCCATTGAGGGGTTACAGGCTTCCTGCCCAAATCTGGAGGTGAGTGAGGAGAATACAGGTCCTCATTATATGGGCCGGAGGCTTGTCAGAGTTGTATCTTTCCATAGACTTCCAATGTAGGACTCGGCCCAACCCCGGCGCCCGCAACATTGGATTTGATTGACAGTAGTGGGAGCCTTTGGCTGCGCTGCTATCAATCTATCCAATCAAGAACCCCGGGCAGAGGAAGAGCTCTTCTCCGGCGTGGGAAATTCCAGGGCTCAGGTAAGTAATATGGGGGGGGGGGTCACTCAGGGCCGGTACAAGGGGTGGGCGAGAGGGGCGGGTGCCCTGGGCGGAGTGTGAGAGGGGGCGGATTTCTCCCCCTCCCTCTGCTCGCTGACTCTGAGCATAATATGAGAGCCGCTCCGACCGATCTGCTCCCTCCCCCTCATTGTCAGGGAGGAGAGCGACTTCAGGAGGGATTGAACCAGCAGGGGGAGGGGCGGACAAGCCTCCCATTATCTTGGTAACCGTGAGGAAACAGACTGATTTCTCCCATCCGTAAGACAGGAGAATCAGTCTGTAAATACTGAGACTGTGGCTGCAGCTCTGTAGTGTCTGTGACACTTACACAGCCCAGCGAACGTATCACCTCCCCCCTCACTGACGGGAGATCAGGGAGGAATACAGCTCCTCCCACCTCTGCTCCTCCAGTGACTTCCCGCCCCGCCCACACTATCCCCGACGTGCAGATGTATCTGAAGAGAAGGGATGTGTGGGGCGGGAGATATGAAAAGCTGCAGAATCCTGTGTGCCAAAGATGCCTGATCTTCCAGCCTGGACCTGGGTGAGTCCACACTACAGTACAACACAGTGATCTCTGAACTGTCCTTATCTCCATCCCCCATCTGTCTCCTCCCCCTCATGTTCTTTCAAGATATTCACTAACTTTCACTTTCACTTTCAGTTAGACAATAGATGGTACAAATTTCTTTCCAGTAACCACAGATTGCAGGAAAGAAATTTACATGATTCTCCTGTCAGCACTGACTGTGTATCCCTTCTGCTGAGCAATTGTATTGTCCCCACAAACAGTGATTATCACTAGAAGATATAGCAACCGCTAGTGATAATCATAAGAATATCCGGCAGGCTGGTTGTACCCAATTTGATCGATCAACTTGGTACATTCAGCCTGCCCATTAATGGTTCTAATCTCAGCCAGTTCTCACTGAAACAGCCGAGATTTAACCCCTTCTTTACTGGGCACTTAAACCCCCCTCCTATCCAGACCAATTCTCAGCTTTCAGCGCTGACGCACTTTGAATGACAATTACGCGGTCATACAACACTGTACACAAATGAAATTTTTATCATTTTTTCCCCACAAATAGAGCTTTCTTTTGGTGGTATTTGATCACCTCTGTGGTTTTTATTTATTGTTAAAAAAAAATGTAAAAAGACCGAATTTAAAAAAAAAAAATGTTATTATATTTTGTTATAAAACAGGTAATTTTTCTCCTTCATTGATGTACTCTGATGAGGCGGCACTGATGGGCACTGATCAGTTACACTGATAGGTAGCATTGATAGGTGGCACTTGTGGGCATTGATAGCTGGCACTCATGGGCATAGGTAGGTGGCAATGGCAGGTGGCACAGATGAGGCATAATTGCCTCTTCCTCTTCGGGACCGATGTCCTTGCAGATGAGCCGGTGATCAGCTTTTTTTTCTCCTTGCGCTGTCAGCATGAGGAGAAAAAAAATACGATCACAGAGCTTTTGTTTTGATCATGTGATCAGCTGTCATTGGCTGACAGCTGATCACATTGTAAGGGGCCGGGACTCAGTGACTCGGTGATCACAGCACGCACAGGACACGTGCACTCCCGGAAATTCAGGTCCGCGCTGTGGCCGTCATTCAGCTATAGCCTGGATGTCAAGAGGTTAAACTATCTTAGTCTTCGCTCTTGGGCTGCCCATACATTGATCACTTTTTTCATTCAACTATTAGGTTGAATGAAAAAAAAAGAATGTTCCAATTCCCCCATCTACACATTCCAGGTGGAAGGGGGAATCCTCCCACTGTGGACCAGTGGTGGAATCCATTGTGTTGGTGTATAGAGCCAAATAGATTAGAATTGTGTCAATGTCCCAATATTTATGGACCTGACTGTACATATAATTAAAAGGTGTGAGTGAACTCTGTTTCTATCACATTAAACCTAATTGAATTTTTATTGTTTTAAGTATATGCTTGTTTTGAAATGACATTGATTCTTATCTCCTCTCCATTATATATCCCTCCTCACTTCTATCCTCCTCCTCCCCTTATCTCCTCTCCATTATATATCCCTCCCCACTTCTCTCCTCCTCCTTCCCTTATCTCCTCTCCATTATATATCCCTCCTCACTTCTCTCCTCCTCCTTCCCTTATCTCCTCTCCATTATATATCCCTCCCCACTTCTCTCCTCTCCATTATATATCCCTCCTCACTTCTCTCCTCCTTCTTCCCTTATCTCCTCTCCATTATATATCCCTCCCCACTTCTATCCTCCTCCTCCCCCTATCTCCTCTCCATTATATATCCCTCCCTGGTTCTCTCCTCTCCATTATATATCCCTCCCCACTTCTCTCCTCCTCCTCTCCTTTGCCTTCCCCTACCTACATACCTCTGATAGTTTATACATTGTGATTACAGGGTGGTTGGTGCCCGGAGTTGAGGCTTCTGGAGGTGGATCTTCCTTTGGAGTCGGTAATTATGGACCTTCAGCTCCCCATTGAGGGGTTACAGGCTTCCTGCCCAAATCTGGAGGTGAGTGAGGAGAATACAGGTCCTCATTATATGGGCCGGAGGCTTGTCAGAGTTGTATCTTTCCATAGACTTCCAATGTAGGACTCGGCCCAACCCCGGCGCCCGCAACATTGGATTTGATTGACAGTAGTGGGAGCCTTTGGCTGCGCTGCTATCAATCTATCCAATCAAGAACCCCGGGCAGAGGAAGAGCTCTTCTCCGGCGTGGGAAATTCCAGGGCTCAGGTAAGTAATATGGGGGGGGGGGTCACTCAGGGCCGGTACAAGGGGTGGGCGAGAGGGGCGGGTGCCCTGGGCGGAGTGTGAGAGGGGGCGGATTTCTCCCCCTCCCTCTGCTCGCTGACTCTGAGCATAATATGAGAGCCGCTCCGACCGATCTGCTCCCTCCCCCTCATTGTCAGGGAGGAGAGCGACTTCAGGAGGGATTGAACCAGCAGGGGGAGGGGCGGACAAGCCTCCCATTATCTTGGTATCCGTGAAGAAACAGACTGATTTCTCCCATCCGTAAGACAGGAGAATCAGTCTGTAAATACTGAGACTGTGGCTGCAGCTCTGTAGTGTCTGTGACACTTACACAGCCCAGCGAACGTATCACCTCCCCCCTCACTGACGGGAGATCAGGGAGGAATACAGCTCCACCCACCTCTGCTCCTCCAGTGACTCCCCGCCCCGCCCACACTATCCCCATACAGCTCCTCCCACCTCTGCTCCTCCAGTGACTCCCCGCCCCGCCCACACTATCCCCATACAGCTCCTCCCACCTCTGCTCCTCCAGTGACTTCCCGCCCCGCCCACACTATCCCCATACAGCTCCTCCCACCTCTGCTCCTCCAGTGACTTCCCGCCCCGCCCACACTATCCCCATACAGCTCCTCCCACCTCTGCTCCTCCAGTGACTTCCCGCCCCGCCCACACTATCCCCATACAGCTCCTCCCACCTCTGCTCCTCCAGTGACTTCCCGCCCCGCCCACACTATCCCCATACAGCTCCTCCCACCTCTGCTCCTCCAGTGACTTCCCGCCCCGCCCACACTATCCCCATACAGCTCCTCCCACCTCTGCTCCTCCAGTGACTTCCCGCCCCGCCCACACTATCCCCATACAGCTCCTCCCACCTCTGCTCCTCCAGTGACTTCCCGCCCCGCCCACACTATCCCCATACAGCTCCTCCCACCTCTGCTCCTCCAGTGACTTCCCGCCCCGCCCACACTATCCCCGCCCCGCCCACACTATCCCCGACGTGCAGATGTATCTG
The DNA here is from genome assembly GCA_037953035.1 of Aquarana catesbeiana. NCBI lineage: Eukaryota > Metazoa > Chordata > Amphibia > Anura > Ranidae > Aquarana > Aquarana catesbeiana. Next base: position 26,796 of record JBBHAA010002932.1, on the reverse strand, counting down.
AAGAGAAGGGATGTGTGGGGCGGGAGATATGAAAAGCTGCAGAATCCTGTGTGCCAAAGATGCCTGATCTTCCAGCCTGGACCTGGGTGAGTCCACACTACAGTACAACACAGTGATCTCTGAACTGTCCTTATCTCCATCCCCCATCTGTCTCCTCCCCCTCATGTTCTTTCAAGATATTCACTAACTTTCACTTTCACTTTCAGTTAGACAATAGATGGTACAAATTTCTTTCCAGTAACCACAGATTGCAGGAAAGAAATTTACATGATTCTCCTGTCAGCACTGACTGTGTATCCCTTCTGCTGAGCAATTGTATTGTCCCCACAAACAGTGATTATCACTAGAAGATATAGCAACCGCTAGTGATAATCATAAGAATATCCGGCAGGCTGGTTGTACCCAATTTGATCGATCAACTTCATAGTTGCCAACACTGTAAAAAAAAAATGTGGGACACTTTTGTGGCTGTAGACGGAGCTGTCCAATAATTAGGGGGCGGGGCATTCGTCAGCAGGCGTGGCCTAGCAAAAATAGACAAGTGCTCGTGCACCGCGACGAAAAATGGGCGTGGTTTACGCGAAATTGTGGGTGTGGCTTAAATGGGCATGGCTCTAGAGGGTGTGGTTAGAGTCTGACATGAATGAGGGATGAAGAGGGGGAGAGAGGGGGAGAGAGAGGGAAATGACGGGACAGCAGCCCCAGATCCTACACAATAAAAATCTGTGTATTCTAGAAAGTTTAACAATCAGCAGATAAAGATACTCCAAACACCTGGTGTTATCACTTCAATCATCCCGGCACCATGATTGTTATGGTGTCAGGATGATTGAAGCGCATTATTTCTATTATTACATTGTAATATAAAATGAAATCATTCAACTCACCATAATGCAGAATCAGTGGGATCCCTGAGCGTGTCACCAGCCGTCCGTCCTTGCTTCAGATGTCCCCGGCAGAGCCCCCCTCACATCAGGAGTCCCCGGCAGAGCCCCCCCTCACATCAGGAGTCCCCGGCAGAGCCCCCCCTCACATCAGGAGTCCCCGGCGGAGCCCCCCCTCACATCAGGAGTCCCCGGCGGAGCCCCCCCTCACATCAGGAGTCCCCGGCGGAGCCCCCCCTCACATCAGGAGTCCCCGGCAGAGCCCCCTCTCACATCAGGAGTCCCCGGCGGAGCCCCCCCTCACATCAGGAGTCCCCGGCTGAGCCCCCTCTCACATCAGGAGTCCCCGGCTGAGCCCCCTCTCACATCAGGAGTCCCCGGCTGAGCCCCCCCTCACATCAGGAGTCCCCGGCTGAGCCCCCTCTCACATCAGGAGTCCCCGGCTGAGCCCCCTCTCACATCAGGAGTCCCCGGCGGAGCCCCCCCCTCACATCAGGAGTCCCCGGCGGAGCCCCCCCTCACATCAGGAGTCCCCGGCGGAGCTCCCCTCTCACATCAGGTGTCCCCGGCGGAGCCCCCCTCACATCAGGAGTCCCCGGCGGAGCCCCCCTCTCACATCAGGTGTCCCCGGCGGAGCCCCCCTCACATCAGGAGTCCCCGGCGGAGCCCCCCTCACATCAGGAGTCCCCAGCGGAGCTCCCCCTCACATCAGGAGTCCCCGGCGGAGCCCCCCTCACATCAGGAGTCCCCGGGCGGAGCCCCCCCTCACATCAGGAGTCCCCGGGCGGAGCCCCCCCTCACATCAGGAGTCCCCGGGCGGAGCCCCCCCTCACATCAGGAGTCCCCGGGCGGAGCCCCCCCTCACATCAGGAGTCCCCGGGCGGAGCCCCCCCTCACATCAGGAGTCCCCGGGCGGAGCCCCCCCTCACATCAGGAGTCCCCGGCGGAGCCCCCCCTCACATCAGGAGTCCCCGGCGGAGCCCCTCCTCACAATCAGGAGTCCCCCCTCACATCAGGAGTCCCCAGCGGAGCCCCCCCTCACATCAGGGGTCCCGGCGGAGCCCCCCTCACATCAGGAGTCCCCGGCGGAGCCCCCCCTCACATCAGGAGTCCCCGGCAGAGCCCCCCCTCACAATCAGGAGTCCCCCCTCACATCAGGAGTCCCCAGCAGAGCCCCCCCTCACAATCAGGAGTCCCCGGCGGAGCCCCCCCTCACATCAGGAGTCCCCGGCAGAGCCCCCCCTCACAATCAGGAGTCCCCCCTCACATCAGGAGTCCCCGGCAGAGCCCCCCCTCACATCAGGGGTCCCCGGCAGAGCCCCCCCTCACATCAGGAGTCCCCGGCAGAGCCCCCCCTCACAATCAGGAGTCCCCCCTCACATCAGGGGTCCCCGGCGGAGCCCCCCCTCACAATCAGGAGTCCCCCCTCACATCAGGAGTCCCCGGCAGAGCCCCCCCTCACACCAGGAGTCCCCGGCGGAGCCCCCCCTCACATCAGGAGTCCCCGGCGGAGCCCCCCCTCACATCAGGTGTCCCCGGCAGAGCCCCCCCTCACATCAGGAGTCCCCGGCGGAGCCCCCCCTCACATCAGGTGTCCCCGGTGGAGCCCCCCCTCACATCAGGAGTCCCCGGCAGAGCCCCCCCCTCACACCAGGAGTCCCCGGCGGAGCCCCCCCTCACACCAGGAGTCCCCGGCGGAGCCCCCCTCACACCAGGAGGCCCCAGCGGAGCCCCCTCTCACACCAGGAGTCCCCGGCGGAGCCCCCCTCACATCAGGAGGCCCCAGCGGAGCCCCCTCTCACATCAGGAGTCCCCGGCAGAGCCCCCTCTCACATCAGGAGTCCCCGACTGAGCCCCCTCTCACATCAGGTGTCCCCGGCAGAGCCCCCTCTCACATCAGGAGTCCCCGGCAGAGCCCCCTCTCACATCAGGAGTCCCCGGCGGAGCCCCCCTCACATCAGGAGTCCCCGGCGGAGCCCCCCCTCACATCAGGAGTCCTCGGCGGAGCCCCCCCTCACATCAGGTGTCCCCGGCGGAGCTCCCCCTCACATCAGGAGTCCCCGGCAGAGCCCCCCTCACATCAGGAGTCCCCGGCGGAGCTCCCCTCTCACATCAGGTGTCCCGGCGGAGCCCCCCTCACATCAGGAGTCCCCGGCGGAGCCCCCCCTCACATCAGGAGTCCCCGGCGGAGCTCCCCTCTCACATCAGGAGTCCCCGGCGGAGCTCCCCCTCACATCAGGAGTCCCCGGCGGAGCCCCCCCTCACATCAGGAGTCCCCGGGCGGAGCCCCCCCTCACATCAGGAGTCCCCGGGCGGAGCCCCCCCTCACATCAGGAGTCCCCGGGCGGAGCCCCCCCTCACATCAGGAGTCCCCGGGCGGAGCCCCCCCTCACATCAGGAGTCCCCGGGCGGAGCCCCCCCTCACATCAGGAGTCCCCGGGCGGAGCCCCCCCTCACATCAGGAGTCCCCGGGCGGAGCCCCCCTTCACATCAGGAGTCCCCGGCGGAGCCCCTCCTCACAATCAGGAGTCCCCCCTCACATCAGGAGTCCCCGGCGGAGCCCCCCCTCACATCAGGAGTCCCCGGCGGAGTCCCCCTCACATCAGGAGTCCCCGGCGGAGTCCCCCTCACATCAGGAGTCCCCGGCGGAGCCCCCCCTCACATCAGGAGTCCCCGGCGGAGCCCCCCCTCACATCAGGGGTCCCGGCGGATCCCCCCCTCACATCAGGAGTCCCCGGCGGAGCCCCCCCTCACATCAGGAGTCCCCGGCAGAGCCCCCCCTCACAATCAGGAGTCCCCCCTCACATCAGGAGTCCCCAGCAGAGCCCCCCCTCACATCAGGGGTCCCCGGCAGAGCCCCCCCTCACATCAGGAGTCCCCGGCAGAGCCCCCCCTCACTATCAGGAGTCCCCGGCGGAGCCCCCCCTCACATCAGGAGTCCCCGGCAGAGCCCCCCCTCACAATCAGGAGTCCCCCCTCACATCAGGAGTCCCCAGCAGAGCCCCCCCTCACATCAGGAGTCCCCGGCAGAGCCCCCCCTCACAATCAGGAGTCCCCCCTCACATCAGGGGTCCCCGGCAGAGCCCCCCCTCACATCAGGAGTCCCCGGCAGAGCCCCCCCTCACAATCAGGAGTCCCCCCTCACATCAGGGGTCCCCGGCGGAGCCCCCCCTCACAATCAGGAGTCCCCCCTCACATCAGGAGTCCCCGGCAGAGCCCCCCCTCACACCAGGAGTCCCCGGCGGAGCCCCCCTCACATCAGGTGTCCCCGGCAGAGCCCCCCCTCACATCAGGAGTCCCCGGCGGAGCCCCCCCTCACATCAGGAGTCCCCGGCGGAGCCCCCCCTCACATCAGGAGTCCCCGGCGGAGCCCCCCCTCACATCAGGAGTCCCCGGCGGAGCCCCCCCTCACATCAGGTGTCCCCGGCGGAGCCCCCCCTCACACCAGGAGTCCCCGGCAGAGCCCCCCCCTCACACCAGGAGTCCCCGGCGGAGCCCCCCCTCACACCAGGAGCCCCTGGCGGAGCCCCCCTCACACCAGGAGGCCCCAGCGGAGCCCCCCCTCACATCAGGAGTCCCCGGCAGAGCCCCCTCTCACATCAGGAGTCCCCGGCGGAGCCCCCCCCTCACATCAGGTGTCCCCGGCGGAGCCCCCCCTCACTTCAGGTGTCCCCGGCGGAGCTCCCCCTCACATCAGGAGTCCCCGGCAGAGCCCCCCTCACATCAGGAGGCCCCAGCGGAGCCCCCTCTCACATCAGGAGTCCCCGGCAGAGCCCCCCTCACATCAGGAGGCCCCAGCGGAGCCCCCTCTCACATCAGGAGTCCCCGGCGGAGCCCCCCCTCACATCAGGTCTCCCCGGCGGAGCTCCCCCTCACATCAGGAGTCCCCGGCAGAGCCCCCCTCACATCAGGAGTCCCCGGCGGAGCCACCCCTCACATCAGGAGTCCCCCCTCACATCAGGAGTCCCCGGCGGAGCCACCCCTCACAATCAGGAGTCCCCCCTCACATCAGGAGTCCCCGGCGGAGCCCCCCCTCACATCAGGAGTCCCCGGCGGAGCCCCCCCTCACATCAGGAGTCCCCGGCGGAGCCCCCCCTCACAATCAGGAGTCCCCGGCGGAGCCCCCCCTCACATCAGGAGTCCCCGGCGGAGCCCCCCCTCACATCAGGAGTCCCCGGCGGAGCCCCCCCTCACATCAGGAGTCCCCGGCGGAGCCCCCTCTCACATCAGGAGTCCCCGGCGGAGCCCCCCCTCACATCAGGAGTCCCCGGCGGAGCCCCCCCTCACACCAGGAGTCCCCGGCGGAGCCCCCCCTCACACCAGGAGTCCCCGGCGGAGCCCCCCCTCACATCAGGAGTCCCCGGCGGAGCCCCCCCTCACATCAGGAGTCCCCGGCGGAGCCCCCCCTCACAATCAGGAGTCCCCGGCGGAGCCCCCCCTCACATCAGGAGTCCCCGGCGGAGCCCCCCCTCACATCAGGAGTCCCCGGCGGAGCCCCCCCTCACAATCAGGAGTCCCCGGCGGAGCCCCCCCTCACATCAGGAGTCCCCGGCGGAGCCCCCCCTCACATCAGGAGTCCCCGGCGGAGCCCCCCCTCACATCAGGAGTCCCCGGCGGAGCCCCCCCTCACATCAGGGGTCCCCGGCGGAGCTCCCCCTCACATCAGGAGTCCCCGGCGGAGCCCCCCCTCACATCAGGAGTCCCCGGCGGAGCCCCCCCCTCACATCAGGAGTCCCCGGCGGAGCTCCCCCTCACATCAGGAGTCCCCGGCAGAGCCCCCCCTCACATCAGGTGTCCCCGGCGGAGCCCCCCCTCACATCAGGTGTCCCCGGCGGAGCCCCCCCTCACATCAGGAGTCCCCGGCGGAGCCCCCCCTCACATCAGGGGTCCCCGGCGGAGCCCCCCCTCACATCAGGTGTCCCCGGCGGAGCCCCCCCTCACATCAGGAGTCCCCGGCGGAGCCCCCCCTCACATCAGGAGTCCCCGGCGGAGCCCCCCCTCACATCAGGAGTCCCCGGCGGAGCCCCCCCTCACATCAGGAGTCCCCGGCGGAGCCCCCCCTCACATCAGGAGTCCCCGGCGGAGTCCCCCCTCACAATCAGGAGTCCCCCCTCACATCAGGAGTCCCCGGCAGAGCCCCCCCTCACATCAGTTGTCCCCGGCGGAGCCCCCCTCACATCAGGAGTCCCCGGCAGAGCCCCCCCTCACATCAGTTGTCCCCGGTGGAGCCCCCTCTCACACCAGGAGTCCCCGGCGGAGCCCCCCCTCACATCAGGAGTCCCCGGCGGAGCCCCCTCTCACATCAGGAGTCCCCGGGCGGAGCCCCCCCTCACATCAGGAGTCCCCGGCGGAGCCCCCCCTCACATCAGGAGTCCCCGGCAGAGCCCCCCCTCACAATCAGGAGTCCCCCCTCACATCAGGAGTCCCCGGCGGAGCTCCCCTCACATCAGGAGTCCCCGGGCGGAGCCCCCCTCACATCAGGAGTCCCCGGGCGGAGCCCCCCCTCACATCAGGAGTCCCCGGGCGGAGCCCCCCCTCACATCAGGAGTCCCCGGGCGGAGCCCCCCCTCACATCAGGTGTCCCCGGGCGGAGCCCCCCCTCACATCAGGAGTCCCCGGCGGAGCCCCCCCTCACATCAGGGGTCCCCGGCGGAGCCCCCCCTCACATCAGGAGTCCCCGGCGGAGCCCCCCCTCACATCAGGAGTCCCCGGCAGAGCCCCCCCTCACATCAGGAGTCCCCGGCAGAGCCCCCCCTCACAATCAGGAGTCCCCGGCAGAGCCCCCCCTCACATCAGGAGTCCCCGGCAGAGCCCCCCCTCACAATCAGGAGTCCCCCCTCACATCAGGAGTCCCCGGCAGAGCCCCCCCTCACATCAGGGGTCCCCGGCAGAGCCCCCCCTCACAATCAGGAGTCCCCCCTCACATCAGGAGTCCCCGGCAGAGCCCCCCCTCACATCAGGAGTCCCGGCGGAGCCCCCCTCACATCAGGAGTCCCCGGCGGAGCCCCCCCTCACATCAGGAGTCCCCGGCGGAGCCCCCCCTCACATCAGGAGTCCCCGGGCGGAGCCCCCCCTCACATCAGGAGTCCCCGGGCGGAGCCCCCCCTCACATCAGGAGTCCCCGGGCGGAGCCCCCCCCTCACATCAGGAGTCCCCGGGCGGAGCCCCCCCCTCACATCAGGAGTCCCCGGGCGGAGCCCCCCCCTCACATCAGGAGTCCCCGGGCGGAGCCCCCCCCTCACATCAGTAGTCCCCGGGCGGAGCCCCCCTCTCACATCAGGAGTCCCCGGGCGGAGCCCCCCCTCACAATCAGGAGTCCCCCCTCACATCAGGAGTCCCCGGCAGAGCCCCCCCTCACATCAGGGGTCCCCGGCAGAGCCCCCCCTCACATCAGGAGTCCCCGGCAGAGCCCCCCCTCACAATCAGGAGTCCCCCCTCACATCAGGGGTCCCCGGCGGAGCCCCCCCTCACAATCAGGAGTCCCCCCTCACATCAGGAGTCCCCGGCAGAGCCCCCCCTCACATCAGGAGTCCCGGCGGAGCCCCCCCTCACATCAGGAGTCCCCGGCGGAGCCCCCCCTCACATCAGGAGTCCCCGGCGGAGCCCCCCCTCACATCAGGAGTCCCCGGGCGGAGCCCCCCCTCACATCAGGAGTCCCCGGGCGGAGCCCCCCCTCACATCAGGAGTCCCCGGGCGGAGCCCCCCCTCACATCAGGAGTCCCCGGGCGGAGCCCCCCCTCACATCAGGAGTCCCCGGGCGGAGCCCCCCCCTCACATCAGTAGTCCCCGGGCGGAGCCCCCCCTCACATCAGGAGTCCCCGGGCGGAGCCCCCCCTCACATCAGGAGTCCCCGGGCGGAGCCCCCCCTCACATCAGGAGTCCCCGGGCGGAGCCCCCCCTCACATCAGGAGTCCCCGTCGGAGCCCCCCCTCACATCAGGTGTCCCCGGCGGAGCCCCCCCTCACATCAGGTGTCCCCGGCGGAGCCCCCCCTCACATCAGGAGTCCCCGGCGGAGCCCCCCTCACATCAGGGGTCCCCGGCGGAGCCCCCCCTCACATCAGGAGTCCCCGGCGGAGCCCCCCCTCACATCAGGAGTCCCCGGCGGAGCCCCCCCTCACATCAGGAGTCCCCGGCGGAGCCCCCCCTCACATCAGGAGTCCCCGGCGGAGCCCCCCCCTCACATCAGGAGTCCCCGGCGGAGCCCCCCCTCACATCAGGAGTCCCCAGTGCCCCCCCCTCACATCAGGTGTCCCCAGTGCCCCCCCCACTCACATCAGGTGTCCCCAGTGCCCCCCCCCTCACATCAGGTGTCCCCAGTGCCCCCCCCACTCACATCAGGTGTCCCCAGTGCCCCCCCCACTCACATCAGGAGTCCCCTGTGCCCCCCCTCACATCAGGTGTCCCCAGTGCCCCCCCCAACTCACATCAGGTGTCCCACAGCGGTGCGCGCGCTCCACCCCCCACCTCAGAGGTGTGTCCGCAGCATGGCTAGAACCCCCGCCCCTTTACATATCAGACTGGCAGCGGGGCGGGGGGTAGGCGGGCCAAGGTGGAGCGGGGCGAGGCGGGGCGGGCCGAGGCGGAGCGGGGCAGGGGGTGGGCGGGCCGAGGTGGAGCGGGGCGAGGCGGAGCGGGGCGAGGCGGGGCGGGCCGAGGCGGAGCGGGGCAGGGGGTGGGCGGCGACGCAGAAGCTTTGTCTAGCCCCCCCCAGCCGTCTTCCTGAACTTCCACAAAATGGCGGTGGCGGCGGCGGTTTCGAAAACGGGAACCGGATTTTTCGGGACATTTCCCGGGACACCACAAATCCGGGAATGAAGTCCAAGTCCCGGGAATGTCCCGGGAAATCCGGGACAGTTGGCAGCTATGCAACTTGGTACATTCAGCCTGCCCATTAATGGTTCTAATCTCAGCCAGTTCTCACTGAAACAGCCGAGATTTAACCCCTTCTTTACTGGGCACTTAAACCCCCCTCCTATCCAGACCAATTCTCAGCTTTCAGCGCTGACACACTTTGAATGACAATTACGCGGTCATACAACACTGTACACAAATGAAATTTTTATCATTTTTTCCCCACAAATAGAGCTTTCTTTTGGTGGTATTTGATCACCTCTGTGGTTTTTATTTATTGTTAAAAAAAAATGTAAAAAGACCGAATTTAAAAAAAAAAAAAATGTTATTATATTTTGTTATAAAACAGGTAATTTTTCTCCTTCATTGATGTACTCTGATGAGGCGGCACTGATGGGCACTGATCAGTTACACTGATAGGTAGCATTGATAGGTGGCACTTGTGGGCATTGATAGCTGGCACTCATGGGCATAGGTAGGTGGCAATGGCAGGTGGCACAGATGAGGCATAATTGCCTCTTCCTCTTCGGGACCGATGTCCTTGCAGATGAGCCGGTGATCAGCTTTTTTTTCTCCTTGCGCTGTCAGCATGAGTAAAAAAAAAAATACGATCACAGAGCTTTTGTTTTGATCATGTGATCAGCTGTCATTGGCTGACAGCTGATCACATTGTAAGGGGCCGGGACTCAGTGACTCGGTGATCACAGCACGCACAGGACACGTGCACTCCCGGAAATTCAGGTCCGCGCTGTGGCCGTCATTCAGCTATAGCCTGGATGTCAAGAGGTTAAACTATCTTAGTCTTCGCTCTTGGGCTGCCCATACATTGATCACTTTTTTCATTCAACTATTAGGTTGAATGAAAAAAAAAGAATGTTCCAATTCCCCCATCTACACATTCCAGGTGGAGGGGGGAATCCTCCCACTGTGGACCAGTGGTGGAATCCATTGTGGTGGTGTATAGAGCCAAATAGATTAGAATTGTGTCCATGTCCCAATATTTATGGACCTGACTGTACATATAATTAAAAGGTGTGAGTGAACTCTGTTTCTATCGCATTAAACCTAATTGAATTTGTATTGTTTTAAGTATATCCTTGTTTTGAAATGACATTGATTCTTAAAAATGGGGGGGGGGCGCAGTTTGCCATCTTTGGGCACCAAATGGCCTTGTCCCAGCACTGGGGTCACTACCAGATGTTTTTTCACCTTAATGCATAGGATAGGATACATAGGACCCCTTTAAAGCAGGGTTAGGTTATAAAAAAATCTCCCAAGCTTTGATCATCTCGCGGAGCTCTGTTCAATCCATCATCGGAAAATGGAAAGAGTATGGCACAACTGCAAACCTACCAAGAGATGGCCGTCCACCTAAACTGACCGGCCGGGCAAGGAGAGCATTCATCAGAGAAGAGCCAAGAGGTCCATGGTAACTCTGGAGGAGCTGCAGAGATCCACAGCTCAGGTGTGGATCTCTGCAGCTTGTACAACTTGTAGTTCTGCAGTATCTGGAGGTCCGATAATTGCATATCCCTCCTCTAATAGATACATTGTTATCAGATCTCACCTTGGGATTGGGGAAAAGTGATACAGCGCTGACATCTAGTGGTCATTTTTTAGAATACAACTTTTCAAAGTTTGAATATTGTTTGCTTAGAATTTCCAACGGATCTGAATATTATATGAAAAGTATTGGGACGCCTGCCTTTACACACACATGAACTTTAATGACATCCCAGTCTTAGTCCGGAGGGTTCAATATTGAGTTGGCTCCGCCCTTTGCAGCTATAACAGCTTCAACTCTTCTGGGAAGGCCGTCCACAAAGTTTAGGAGGGTGTCTATGGGAATGTTTGACCATTCTTCCAGAAGAGCATTTGTGAGTTCAGGCACTGATGTTGGATGAGAAGGTCTGGCTTGCAGTCTCCGCTCTAATTCATCCCAAAGGTGTTCTATCGGGTTAAGGTCAGGACTCTGTGCAGGCCAGTCAAGTTCCTCCACCCCAAAGTCGCTCAGCCATGTCTTTATGGAGAGATGTTCGGGCTCTAGCCAGATTATGAGCAGAGAGCGGTAACCCATGGCAACCTGTCAGGTGACCTCTTTTATAAATTTGCATTCTGGCTGCTTGTTGGTTACTGCTCTCTGCCCACAGTCCCCAGATTACCTGGTATTAACGTAATTACCACTCCTAACCATTGGTGGCAGCACCGTGACATTAATATTATGTGTATGGTAATATAGGGGGAGTCATACCAGCTCTAACCACAAGGTGGCAGCAGAGTACCAGTAAAATGCGTATGGTAATATAAGGGGAGTTATACCAGTTCTAACCACCAGGTGGAAGCAGACTACCAGCTACCAGTAATATTAGGTGTGGGGTAATATAGGGGGAGTCATACCAGTTTTAACCACCAGGTGGCACCAAAGTACCAGTAATATTGTGCATGGTGATATAGGGGGAGTCATACCAGTTCTAACTAATAGGTGGCACCAGAGTACCGGTAGTATTGTGCATGGTAATATATGGAGTCATACCAGTTCTAACCACCAGGTGGCAGCAGAAGGTTCTCCTCCTCTGCCCCCACCGTGCTGCTGTCCCCCTCCGTTCTCCTCCTCTGCCCCCTCCGTGCTGCTGTCCCCCTCCGTTCTCCTCCTCTGCCCCCTCCGTGCTGCTGTCCCCCTCCGTTCTCCTCCTCTGCCCCCACCGTGCTGCTGTCCCCCTCCGTTCTCCTCCTCTGCCCCCTCCGTGCTGCTGTCCCCCTCAGTTCTTCTCCTCTTCCCCCTCCGTGCTGCTGTCCCTCTCTGTTCTCATCCTTTGCCCCCTCCGTGCTGCTGTCCCCCTCCGTTCTCATCCTTTGCCCCCTCCGTGCTGCTGTCCCCCTCCGTTCTCCTCCTCTGCCCCCTCCGTACTGCTGTCCCCCTCCGTTCTCCTCCTCTGCCGCCTCCATGCTGCTGTCCCCCTCCGTTCTCCTCCTCTGCCCCCTCCGTACTGCTGTCCCCCTCCGTTCTCCTCCTCTGCCCCCTCCGTACTGCTGTCCCCCTCCGTTCTCCTCCTCTGCCCCCTCCGTGCTGCTGTCCCCCTCAGTTCTTCTCCTCTTCCCCCTCCATGCTGCTGTCCCCCTCTGTTCTCATCCTTTGCCCCCTCCGTGCTGCTGTCCCCCTCCGTTCTCCTCCTCTGCCCCCTCATGCTGCTGTCCCCCTCCGTTCTCCTCCTCTGCCCCCTCCATGCTGCTGTCCACCTCCGTTCTCCTCCTCTGCCCCCTCTGTGCTGCTGTCCCACTCCATTCTCCTCCTCTGCCCCCTCCGTGCTGCTGTCCCACTCCGTTCTCCTCCTCTGCCCCCTCCGTACTGCTGTCCCCCTCCGTTCTCCTCCTCTGCCCCCTCCGTACTGCTGTCCCCCTCCGTTCTCCTCCTCTGCCCCCTCCGTACTGCTGTCCCACTCCGTTCTCCTCCTCTCCCCCCTCCGTGCTGCTGTCCCCCTCCGTTCTCCTCCTCTCCCCCCTCCGTACTGCTGTCCCCCTCCGTTCTCCTCCTCTGCCCCCTCCGTACTGCTGTCCCCCTCCGTTCTCCTCCTCTGCCCCCTCCGTGCTGCTGTCCCCCTCAGTTCTTCTCCTCTTCCCCCTCCATGCTGCTGTCCCCCTCTGTTCTCATCCTTTGCCCCCTCCGTGCTGCTGTCCCCCTCCGTTCTCCTCCTCTGCCCCCTCCATGCTGCTGTCCCCCTCCGTTCTCCTCCTCTGCCCCCTCCATGCTGCTGTCCACCTCCGTTCTCCTCCTCTGCCCCCTCCGTACTGCTGTCCCACTCCATTCTCCTCCTCTGCCCCCTCCGTGCTGCTGTCCCACTCCGTTCTCCTCCTCTCCCCCCTCCGTGCTGCTGTCCCCTTCCCCGTTCTCCTCCTTTGCCCCCTCCGTGCTGCTGTCCCCCTCCGTTCTCCTCCTCTGCCCCCTCGATCTTTCAGGATGGAGAGCGGAGATAGGAGCCAGTAAATCTGGCTCCTTCCTTTGCCGAATGAACAGTCAGTGATAATTGACTCTGTCCATTCACATAACTGAAACATTGTAATCTCCTGTGTTTACGGTGCTTCAGTTTATGAATGGAGAGGAGCCTCTGCCTCTCCATTCGTTTTCAGTGCAGCTGAGGCTGCTGAGAAGGGGACTGGGAATCTGTGTCCTCAATCCCTTTCCCTGTCTGAAAGGGGAGATGTCAGGGGTCTATTAAGACCCCTGATATCTTACCAAAGCCCCCCAACAGGGCTAATAATAATTAAAAAAAAAAAAGAATTGCAATAAATAATAAAAAAGAAATTGTAAAAAATAATAAAAGATAAAATTAAAAAACACACAGACATTGTCCACCCCCCCCCCCCCCTTAAAAAAAAGAAAGCATTGTAAAAAAAACATAACAAAATAAATTGTAAAAAATAATAAAAAAAATGAATTGTAAAAACAAAAAACTACTGAGACACGTGCCACTGTCACATGACATTAAAAAAAAGTATCGGTACTTGTACTCGGTCTTAAGAAAGTGGTATTGGGACAACCTTAAATTTTACCACAAAAAACGTATTGACTCGAGTATAAGCCTAGGGTGGGAAATGCCAGTGCCCATCAGTGCCCATGAAATGCAGCCTGCCAGTGCCCATCAGTGCCCATGAAATGCAGCCTTACCAGTGCCCATCAGTGCCCATGAAATGCAGCCTTACCAGTGCCCATCAGTGCCCATGAAATGCAGCCTTACCAGTGCCCATCAGTGCCCATGAAATGCAGCCTTACCAGTGCCCATCAGTGCCCATCAGTGCCCATGAAATGCAGCCTTACCAGTTCCTGGTAGATGTCATGATGTCCCGCTGTGTTTGCGGTCAGATTAAATCTGCCCATGGATGGATTGAAAGTTGGCCATAATCAGCCAAATATTGATCCATCTATGGCGGTTCCTGTTGGAGGAGTCCGATTTAATGATTGGGGACTGTCTGTAAATGTTGTCTGGATCTGAGCCTGCAGTGCTGATCAGTGTGTAGTGACAGTTCTCCCTGATAATACAATAGGACAGCGGGGAGGATTCCTCTATCCACCTCCAATGTGTAGACTGGACAATCCATTCTGTCTTTTCTTTGGCCAGCCTAAGGATCCCCATACATGTTCCAATCTCTGTACAATTCATTTTACAATGTGATAGGAAGTGGATGTCATCGATGTGTATTTGATGAGGCCTCCATCCAATGAAGTGGTGAGGTGTGACATGTGAGTGGATAGTCAGACATGATGATTGCAGAGCGCTCTGATCGATCAGTGATCGGTTGCTCATCCTCCGGTCACCACACCCAGTGACGGGCACATGGACAGGGAGGTCTGGGCAGACAATGGCGATCCTCTCTTAGGTTCCGGTCGATCATCTTACTCCTCTCCACTGCCGCCTTGTCCTCAGCACTTAGTGTACATCCCATGGTGACAGCCCAGCGGCACAGAGCTCTCAGCCCCGCCCCTTTTCCACCTCCATTGCGGGACATTTTTTTCTTAAATTGACATTCACTCGAATGAATGAATGATTTGTAAAGCGCTGCAATGCGAACTGAATCGCCTCAAGGCGCTAAATGCGTTTAGTGTTGAACAGCTTCTTAGAAGAGGAAGGTCTTGAGTTTTTTCCTGAAGGCCAGATGGTTTTCTTCAATGCGGATGTGAGTCGGAAGAGCATTCCATAGCCGAGGTCCCTGGACTGCGAATCTTCGTTCTCCCCTTGCTTTGTAGCAGTATTTGGGAATGAGGAGGAGGTTTTGGTTGGATGATTGCAGATTGTGATTGGGTGTGTAGGGTTTTATTTTCTCTCGGAGGTATTGAGGGGCGTTTCCATGTATACATTTGTGGGTGAGGCAGAGCGTCTTGAATGTGATCCGATTCTTTACCGTTAGCCAATGTAGGCTCCTCAGGGATGGGGAGATGGACTCCCAGGGTTTTTTTCCTGTTCTCAGTCTTGCCGCCTCGTTTTGAATGGCCTGTAGGCGCACAAGCTGATATTGGGGTAAGCCTATGTAGAGTGAGTTTGCGTAGTCAAGACGGGAATTGATGATTGTTCCAACTACTGCTGCTTTGTCCTCTTCTGGGATGAAGGGGATGAGTCTGCATAGCAGGCGGAGGAGATTGTGAGATCCGCTGACTACTGAACCTATTTGATCATCCATTGTCATTTCTGAGTCAAAGATAACTCCGAGACTCTTGGCTTTGGTGCTCGGAGAGATGGTCTGTCCAGAGATGGTGGGAGGTGTGCAGGAGGAGAAGTTCTGTTTTAGACCCGTTGAGTTTGAGGGAACTGATGGTCATCCAGTCATCTATCAAAGTGAGACATTTCTCTAGTTGTTGATGGTGGTCTTTTTGTCCGGTGATGCGAAAGTAGTTTTGGGTTTCGTCAGCGTATGAGTGGAAGCAGAGGTCTGATTTTTTTGAGGAGTGGGCGGCAGTGGCGGCTGGTGAAGTTTTAGGATGGAGGGGCGCCAGACCCCGCCCTTTCTTTTTGACCCCTCCCACTTGGTGAAAATGGGCGTGTTTCAGCGAAATAGTGGGCGTGGCTCTAAGGTGGTGTGGTTAGCGTCTGAGATGATGGAGGGAGAGGGACAGCAGGCCCAGATCCTACACAACAATAGAAATGTGTGTATTCTAGAAAGTTTAACAATCAGCAGATAAAGATACTCCAAACACCTGGTGTTAGCGCTTCAATCATCCCGGCACCATGGTTGTTAAGGTGTCAGGATGATTGAAGCGCATTATTTCTATTATTACATTGTAATATAAAATGAAATCATTCAACTCACCATAATGCAGAATCAGTGGGAGCCCCGAGTGTGTCACCTGTCACGTCACCTACAACCAGATGCCATCAGGTGTCCCCGGCAGTCCGTCCTTACATGCAGCCTGTGTCACATAAAATGCAGCCTCTGTCCCCCCCCCCCAAATGCAGCATGCCTGTGTCCCATTAAATGCAGCCTCTGTCCCCCCAAATGCAGCATGCCTGTGTCCCCCCCCCAAATGAAGCCTCTGTCCCCCCCCAAATGCAGCCTCTGTCCCCCCCCCCAAAATGCAGCCTCTGCCCCCCCCCAAATACAGCCTCTGTCCCCTTACATCAGAGTTGCCATCAGTGTCCCCCACTGCAGGTGTCCCCCATCAGAGCCCCCAACAGCAGGTGTCCCCTTTAGAGCCCCCCACAGCAGGTGTCCCCATCAGAGTCCCCCCACAGCAGGTGTCCCTCATCAGAGTCCCCCATCAGAGCCCCCCACAGCAGATGTCCCCCACAGCAGGTGTCTCAATCAGAGTCCCACCACAGCAGGTGTCCCCATCAGAGTCCCCCCAAAACAGGAAAACAGGAGTCGCCCATCAGAGCCCCCCACAGCAGGTGTCCCCCATCAGAGCCCCCCCACAGCAGGTGTCCCCATCAGAGCCCCCCCACAGCAGGTGTCCCCATCAGAGTCCCCCCACAGCAGGTGTCCCCATCATAGCCCCCCCACAGCAGGTGTCCCCATCATAGCCCCCCCACAGCAGGTGTCCCCATCAGAGCCCCCCCACAGCAGGTGTCCCCATCAGAGCCCCCCCACAGCAGGTGTCCCCATCATAGCCCCCCACAGCAGGTGTCCCCCATCAGAGCCCCCCCACAGCAGGTGTCCCCATCAGAGCCCCCCACAGCAGGTGTCCCCCATCAGAGTCCCCCCACAGCAGGTGTCCCCATCAGAGTCCCCCCAAAACAGGAAAACAGGAGTCGCCCATCGGAGCCCCCCACAGCAGGTGTCCCTCATCAGAGTCCCCCATCAGAGCCCCCCACAGCAGATGTCCCCCACAGCAGGTGTCTCAATCAGAGTCCCACCACAGCAGGTGTCCCCATCAGAGTCCCCCCAAAACAGGAAAACAGGAGTCGCCCATCAGAGCCCCCCACAGCAGGTGTCCCCCATCAGAGCCCCCCCACAGCAGGTGTCCCCATCAGAGCCCCCCCACAGCAGGTGTCCCCATCAGAGTCCCCCCACAGCAGGTGTCCCCATCATAGCCCCCCCACAGCAGGTGTCCCCATCATAGCCCCCCCACAGCAGGTGTCCCCATCAGAGCCCCCCCACAGCAGGTGTCCCCATCAGAGCCCCCCCACAGCAGGTGTCCCCATCATAGCCCCCCCACAGCAGGTGTCCCCCATCAGAGCCCCCCCACAGCAGGTGTCCCCATCAGAGCCCCCCACAGCAGGTGTCCCCCATCAGAGTCCCCCCACAGCAGGTGTCCCCATCAGAGTCCCCCCAAAACAGGAAAACAGGAGTCGCCCATCGGAGCCCCCCACAGCAGGTGTCCCCCATCAGAGCCCCCCCACAGCAGGTGTCCCCATCAGAGCCCCCCCACAGCAGGTGTCCCCATCAGAGCCCCCCCACAGCAGGTGTCCCCATCAGAGCCCCCCCACAGCAGGTGTCCCCATCAGAGCCCCCCCACAGCAGGTGTCCCCATCAGAGCCCCCCACAGCAGGTTTCCCCTACAGCAGTTGTCTCCATCAGAGTCCCCCCACAGCAGGTGTCCCCCATCAGAGCCCCCACAGCAGGTGTCCCCCATCAGAGCCCCCCCACAGCAGGTGTCCCCATCAGAGCCCCCCCACAGCAGGTGTCCCCCATCAGAGTCCCCCCACAGCAGGTGTCCCCCATCAGAGCCCCCCACAGCAGGTGTCCCCCATCAGAGCCCCCCACAGCAGGTGTCCCCCATCAGAGCCCCCCACAGCAGGTGTCCCCCAAAGCAGGTGTCTCAATCAGAGTCACCCCACAGCAGGTGTCCCCATCAGAGTCCCCCCACAGCAGGTGTCCCCCATCAGAACCCCCCACAGCAGGTGTCCCCCATCAGAACCCCCCACAGCATGTGTCCCCCATCAGAGCCCCCCACAGCAGGTGTCCCCATCAGAGCCCCCCCACAGCAGGTGTCCCCATCAGAGCCCCCTCACAGCAGGTGTCCCCCCACAGCAGGTGTCCCCCATCAGAGTCCCCCCACAGCAGGTGTCCCCCATCAGAGTCCCCCCACAGCAGGTGTCCCCCATCAGAGTCCCCCCACAGCAGGTGTCCCCCATCAGAGTCCCCCCACAGCAGGTGTCCCCCATCAGAGTCCCCCCACAGCAGGTGTCCCCCATCAGAGTCCCCCCACAGCAGGTGTTCCCCATCAGAGCCCCCCACAGCAGGTGTCCCCCACAGCAGGTGTCTCAATCAGAGTCCCCCCACAGCAAGTGTCCCCCCTCAGAGTCCCCCCACAGCAGGTGTTCCCCATCAGAGCCCCCCACAGCAGGTGTCCCCCACAGCAGGTGTTCCCCATCAGAGCCCCCCACAGCAGGTGTCCCCCAAAGCAGGTGTCTCAATCAGAGTCCCCCCACAGCAGGTGTCCCCATCAGAGTCCCCCCAAAACAGGAGTCGCCCATCAGAGCCCCCCCAGCAGGTGTCGCCCATCAGAGCCCCTCCACAGCAGATGTCCCCATTAGAGCCCCCCCACAGCAGGTGTCCCCCATCAGAGCCCCCCCACAGCAGGTGTCCCCATCAGAGTCCCCCCACAGCAGTTGTCCCCCCCCCCCAAATGCAGCCTCTGTCCCCCCCCAAATGCAGCCTCTGCCCCCCCATTCTCCACACAGCGCCAGCGGTACTTACCTTGGGTCTCCTGCGATGTCGTCTGGCTCCTCCTCACACTGGCACCAGCATTCTTCCTGTTTCCTCTCTCGGGCGCAATGAGAGAGAGAATCAGGAAGTGACATCTGACTCAGGGCAGATGTCAATCAAATCTGAAGTGCTGAGTAGCTTCCGCCCGGCGCCTCTAGTATGTATTACTATGGCTGGGCAGAAGCTACTTGGCGCTTCAGAAAACGCCACAAGGCGGGCTAAACGCCCGCAAATGCAGCGCCACGTCTGCAATCTCGTGATTGCATAGATGTGGCGCTTCCTATAAGTGCACTGTGTCCGGCGTCGCACTGTGTCCGGCGCCTGAACACAGTGCACTTAAGGACCTTTTTTTTCCTTTTTTTTTTTTTAAAGGGCCAGTAATAAAAAAAAAAAATTTTTTATTTTTTTTTTTTTTTACTTTTTATTTTTTTTTGCTGCCTGGAGGGGAGGGGGGGGGCGGCGCCCCGGCGCCCCCTATGGACAGGCCGCCACTGGTGGGCGGATGTAGATGTTGAATAGCACTGGCGACAAGGGTGAACCCTGGGGGACTCCTCAGGAAATTGTCTGGGTGTCAGAGGTGAATGCTCCAAGTTTCACTGTCTGAGAGCGATTCTCTAAGAAGGATGCGAACCATTTTAGACTCGAATCTGTGGCTCCTGCTACTTCTGTGAGGCGGACAAGTAGAGTATTGTGGTCCACTGTATCAAATGCTGCACTAAGGTCTAGCAGTATCAGGAGACATGATTCTCCATCATCTGCTGCTTCGAGGGCATCGTCCCATATTTTTAGAAGTGCCGTTTCCGTGCCAAGGCCTGGGCGGAAGCCTGATTGTAGAGTGTCCAGAAGTTGATGTGTGTCCAAGTGGCGTTGTAACTGTACTACCGCTTTCTCCATAATCTTGGAGATGGTATTAAGGCTTGTTATCGGTCTGCGGTGGTTAGGGTCCTTGGGGTCGAGATTGGGTTTCTTTAGCAGGGGTTTGACGGTGCCTTGCTTGAGGGAGGTTGGCACAATCCCTTCTTTGAACGACTGATTTATGAGGTGCGTTATGGTGGGAGCCAGGATGTCGGAGCATTCTTTCAGGAGCTTCGTGGTAA
The DNA here is from genome assembly GCA_037953035.1 of Aquarana catesbeiana. NCBI lineage: Eukaryota > Metazoa > Chordata > Amphibia > Anura > Ranidae > Aquarana > Aquarana catesbeiana. The sequence continues at coordinate 7,327 of JBBHAA010002932.1, read as the reverse complement.
TGATGTCATTTTGGTGATGTGCTGTCTCGAAGGATTCTCATAATGGTTTTAGTTGTGTCAGTGGTGATCGGGGTCAAGAAGAAGTCCGGCGGTTGTGTGATGTTCGTGTTGATGTCCTCTTTTTGCTTTGGTTGGTTGGTTGTTTTTTTCTGTTGGATTGATTTCCGGATGTTGTCGATTTTGTCGATGAAGAAATTTGATAACTCATTGCAGAAATCTTGAGTATCGTTTGCTGGGGGCTCTAAGCAGGACGGGTTCATTGACTGGGAGACTATTTTGAAAAGTTCCCGCGGCCGGTTTAGGGCAGTTGAGATGGTGTTCGAGAAATGTTCTTTTTTGGCTGTGAAGATTGCTTTGTGGTATTTCACCGTGAGTACTTTGTAGTTTGTATGATTTTCCTTGGTAGGATTTCTTCTCCAGGCTCTTTCAGCTCTTCTACGTTCCTGCTTGAGTAGGGTGAGAGTGCCATTAAACCATCTTGAGTTTTTTTTTGCGGATGAGTGTTCTGCGTTTTGGCGCTACTGAGTCTGCTGTTTGTAGTAATGTCTTTTTTAGGGAGTTGAGTGTTTGTTCCGTTGAGAGGTTTAAGTTTAGCAATTGTATTTTGTTTGATAATGTGGTTTTGAAGAGTTCAGAGTGCAGCCTCTTCTGAGATCTTTTCCAGTGTGTTATTGTTGCGTGTTTCTGTTTTTGGAGGGTGGTGTTAAAGGTGATTTGAAATTTGATAGCGTGGTGGTCCGTCCATGGTAGTGGTGTGTTGTCAAATATGTTGATGTCCATATTCTGTTGGAAGATGAGGTCTAGAGTGTGTCCTGAGCCATGCGTAGGAGTATTTATCAGCTGTTGAAGACCTAGTTCTTCCAGTTGGTTGATGCAGGCGGTCACAATAGGGTCTTGGGTAGAGTTTGCCCAAAGGTTGAAGTCTCCAAGTACCAGAAGGTTTTTGGTTTTCAGGGTGTGCATTGAAATAAGTTCAGTGAGTGGTGTAAGGAGATTGGTCTTTGGTCCTGGTGGTCTGTAGCATAGTAATATATGAATGGTGTCTTGGGGTGTTGTTTGAAGATGCAGGGGGAGTATCTCCATGAAAGGCACTGAGTTCTGCAAAGTTGGTTTGGTGAAGGCAAGGTGCGATTTGAAGATCACTGCTAGGCCTCCTCCTTTTTTTCCTATTCTATGCTCGGTTAGGATGCTGTAGTTCTCTGGCACCAATTCAGTTAGGATGGTGTTGCAGTCGGATGTTAGCCAGCTTTCCGTAATGAAGAGGCAGTCAATGTTGTATTCGATGTTGTACTCGAGTATAAGCCGAGGCCTAAAAAATGGGCTGAGAAACTCAGCTTATACTCGAGTATATACGGTAAATGTAATTTGTGTACAGTGTCGTATGACCGCCAGTTGAAGTAGCGCAGTGCTGAATAGCAAAAAAATGGCCTGGTCATGAAGGGGGGTAAAACCTTCCGGAGATGAAATGGTTTAACTCATCACAGCAGAGCAGCCAATCCAATGACTCCTCGGTAACTATCCTGCCTGTCTCTATGGCTTCCTCTATACAATACAATTCTGATGTGAATATACATTACACGACTTTTGTAGAATGTTACAATTTTGTTTTATAATAAAGCTGGTAAAAAAAATCACTGTCTTTTTACTTTTTTTAATAATACAAAAATGACACTATATGGCCAGGAGGATGTCAACACCGGACCATCACACCTATATGGACATCCCATTCTAAAACCATTAATATGGAGAACGTCCTCTACTGTTCTAGGAAGGGGAAATTTGTACCGATGTTGGATGAGAAGACCTGGTTCAAAATCAGTATTCCAACGCTGTTCGGTAGGATTGAGGGCTCTGTGAAGGACACCTGAGTTCCTCCACACCAAACTGTTCGCACCATGTCTTTATGGAGCAGCCTTCCCCTTTTGTGACTATAACATCCTCCTCTCCTCGGGGAAGATTTTGGAGGGTCTGTGAGAATTTGTGAGGTCAGGTGCTGATGTTGAATGAGAAGACCACAGATCACCATCGGCCTTCCAAGTCCTCCCAAAGATGACTTGTAGGGTTGAGGTCAGGGAGACTCGAGTTCCTGCACACCATTCTGGAGCTGCCTTCTCCTTTGTGACTATAACATCCTCCTCTACTCAGGGGAGACTTTGGAGGGTCTGTGGGAATTTGTGCCCATTTGTTAGGTCAGGTACTGATGTTGGATGAGAAGACCTGGATCACTATTGGTCTTCCAAGTTCTCCCAGAGGTGATCAGTAGGGTTTAGGTCAGGACACTCATGTTCCTTCACCCCAAACTGGTCACATCATGTCTTTTATGAAGCTGCCTTCCCCATTTGTGACTATAACATCCTCCTCTACTCAGAGGAGACTTTGGAGGGTCTGTGGGAATTTGTGCCCATTTGTTAGGTCAGGTACTGATGTTGGATGAGAAGACCTGGATCACTATTGGTCTTCCAATTTCTCCCACAGGTGATCAGTAGGGTTGAGGTCAGGACACTTGAGTTCCTCCACACCAAACTAGTCACACCATGTCTTTCTGGAGCTGGCTTTGTACACGGGGGGTACTAACAGTACCCTTCACTAGAAGCACCTGAACTCCATCATTTGGAGGGCAGGCCGCATACCTTTGTCCAAATCATGTATACATAGGATATCTGAGATTATAAAGGGACACATGTATTTTTAAAAGTTTGAGACCTATTGCTCACCGAAAATCCTTTCACATATCCGGTTATAGAGAAAACTGGAAGTAGAGAACATTTCTCCAAAGAGAGAGGAAATAACTGATTCTGGTATTATAAACCGAGATGTCCACATTGCAAGAATTTTCCCTTCACCTTTTCTTGTGAGGAGAACTGAAAGATGTTGGATTTCCCATCACTTTTCATTGTGATGACCAGCCCAGGACATATAGAGAGGGTAGAGAGGTACAACACTTTAGGGCAAACTCAGGAGCTGGGATATGGTTTGTGAGGTCAGGCGGCTGCAAACTGAAGCGGAAAAGTCAGCAATAGATAAAAAAAAAACGTTTTTAAAGTGTATCCAGCTTAAGTGCCGGTTCACACTAGACGAGGCACGACTTGCAGGTCGCCTTACCGAGGTGACCTGCACACGACTGCCCGGGCGACTTGCAAAACGACTTCTGTATAGAAGTCTATGCAAGTCGCCCCCAAAGTCGTACAGGAACCTTTTTCTAAGTCGGAGCGACTTGCAACAAGTCGTCCCTGTGTGAACCGAGCCTTAGAGCCGATCATAGGCGTGCGCACAGGGTGTGCCGGATGTGCCCAGGCACACCCTAATCCCCCCACGCGCATTATTGTTATCGTTCTGTGTAGCAACAGGAACATGGGAAAGATCTCCCTCTTACCGGCTCTACCACAAGAAAAGTGTTTATCCTTTTCTCTTTCACTGTGCCAGCAGGGAGATCAATGTGCCGGGGTCATATATATGTAGATACATACACACACATGTGTGTTTGAGCTTAAGGGTGCACACCCTAATGCATTAGGCTGCACACACCTATGGAGCCGATGTGGGGCAGACTGATGCTGCAGTAGAGAGGTGAGTACAGTGGGGAAAAAAAGTATTTAGTCACCACCAATTGTACAAGTTCTCCCACTTAGAAAGATGAGAGAGGCCTGTAATTGTCATCATAGGTAGACCTCAACTATGAGAGACAAAATGTGGAGACAAATCCAATCACATTGTCTGATTTTTGAAAGAATTTATTTGCAAATTATGGTGGAAAATAATTATTTGGTGAATATGAAAAGTTCATCTCAATACTTTGTTATATCTCCTTTGTTGGCAATGACAGAGGTCAAACGTTTTCTGTAAGTCTTCACAAAGTTGTCACACACTGTTGCTGGTATGTTGGCCCATTCCCCAAAATAACTCAACACACAGCCATTAATGTCTAAACCGCTGGCAACAAAAGTCAGTACACCCCTAAGTGAAAATCTCCAAATTGGGCCCAAAGTGTCAATATTTTGTGTGGCCTCCATTATTTTCCAGCACTGCCTTAACCCTCTTGGACATGGAGGTCACCAGAGCTTCACAGGTTGTCACTGGAGTCCTCTTCCCCTCCCCCATGATGACATCACAGAGCTGGTGGATGTTAGAGACCTTGCGCTCCTCCACCTTCCATTTGAGGATGTCCCACAGATGATCAATAGGGTTTAGGTCTGGAGACATGCTTGGCCAGTCCATCACCTTTACCCTCAGCTTCTTTAGCAAGGCAGTGGTGGTCTTGGAGGTGTGTTTGGGGTGGTTATCATGTTGGAATACTGCCCTGGGGTCCAGTCTCTGAAGCCCCTGTATGTGTATATATCCAGGTGTAGAGTATACAGAACACTATCCTCAGTATCAGACATCCCCTGTATGTGTATATATCCAGGTGTAGAGTATACAGAACACTATCCTCAGTATCAGACATCTCCTGTATGTGTATATATCCAGGTGTAGACAGTATACAGAACACTATCCTCAGTATCAGACATCTCCTGTATGTGTATATATCCAGGTGTAGAGTATACAGAACACTATCCTCAGTATCAGACATCCCCTGTATGTGTATATATCCAGGTGTAGAGTATACAGAACACTATCCTCAGTATCAGACATCCCCTGTATGTGTATATATCCAGGTGTAGACAGTATACAGAACACTATCCTCAGTATCAGACATCCCCTGTATGTGTATATATCCAGGTGTAGACAGTATACAGAACACTATCCTCAGTATCAGACATCTCCTGTATGTGTATATATCCAGGTGTAGAGTATACAGAACACTATCCTCAGTATCAGACATCCCCTGTATGTGTATATATCCAGGTGTAGACAGTATACAGAACACTATCCTCAGTATCAGACATCTCCTGTATGTGTATATATCCAGGTGTAGAGTATACAGAACACTATCCTCAGTATCAGACATCCCCTGTATGTGTATATATCCAGGTGTAGACAGTATACAGAACACTATCCTCAGTATCAGACATCCCCTGTATGTGTATATATCCAGGTGTAGACAGTATACAGAACACTATCCTCAGTATCAGACATCCCCTGTATGTGTATATATCCAGGTGTAGACAGTATACAGAACACTATCCTCAGTATCAGACATCCCCTGTATGTGTATATATCCAGGTGTAGACAGTATACAGAACACTATCCTCAGTATCAGATATCCCCTGTATGTGTATATATCCAGGTGTAGAGTATACAGAACACTATCCTCAGTATCAGACATCCCCTGTATGTGTATATATCCAGGTGTAGACAGTATACAGAACACTATCCTCAGTATCAGACATCTCCTGTATGTGTATATATCCAGGTGTAGAGTATACAGAACACTATCCTCAGTATCAGACATCCCCTGTATGTGTATATATCCAGGTGTAGACAGTATACAGAACACTATCCTCAGTATCAGACATCTCCTGTATGTGTATATATCCAGGTGTAGAGTATACAGAACACTATCCTCAGTATCAGACATCTCCTGTATGTGTATATATCCAGGTGTAGAGTATACAGAACACTATCCTCAGTATCAGACATCCCCTGTATGTGTATATATCCAGGTGTAGACAATATACAGAACACTATCCTCAGTATCAGACATCTCCTGTATGTGTATATATCCAGGTGTAGAGTATACAGAACACTATCCTCAGTATCAGACATCTCCTGTATGTGTATATATCCAGGTGTAGACAGTATACAGAACACTATCCTCAGTATCAGACATCCCCTGTATGTGTATATATCCAGGTGTAGAGTATACAGAACACTATCCTCAGTATCAGACATCTCCTGTATGTGTATATATCCAGGTGTAGACAGTATACAGAACACTATCCTCAGTATCAGACATCCCATGTATGTGTATATATCCAGGTGTAGACAGTATACAGAACACTATCCTCAGATCAGACATCCCTGTATGTGTATATATCCAGGTGTATCCTCAGTATCAGACATCCCCTGTATGTGTATATATCCAGGTGTAGAGTATACAGAACACTATCCTCAGTATCAGACATCCCCTGTATGTGTATTATCAGAACACTATCCTCAGTATCAGACATCCCCTGTATGTGTATATATCCAGGTGTAGAGTATACAGAACACTATCCTCAGTATCAGACATCCCCTGTATGTGTATATATCCAGGTGTAGAGTATACAGAACACTATCCTCAGTATCAGACATCCCCTGTATGTGTATATATCCAGGTGTAGAGTATACAGAACACTATCCTCAGTGTATCCAGGTGTAGAGTATACAGAACACTATCCTCAGATCAGACCTGGTGTATATATCCAGGTGTAGAGTATACAGAACACTATCCTCAGTATCAGACATCCCCTGTATGTGTATATATCCAGGTGTAGAGTATACAGAACACTATCCTCAGTATCAGACATCTCCTGTATGTGTATATATCCAGGTGTAGAAGTATACAGAACACTATCCTCAGTATCAGACATCCCTGTATGTGTATATATCCAGGTGTAGACGTAGAAACTATCCTCAGTATCAATCCCCTGTATGTGTATATATCCAGGTGTAGAGTATACAGAACACTATCCTCAGTATCAGACATCCCCTGTATGTGTATATATCCAGGTGTAGAGTATACAGAACACTATCCTCAGTATCAGACATCTCCTGTATGTGTATATATCCAGGTGTAGAGTATACAGAACACTATCCTCAGTATCAGACATCTCCCTGTATGTGTATATATCCAGGTGTAGAGTATACAGAACACTATCCTCAGTATCAGACATCTCCTGTATGTGTATATATCCAGGTGTAGACAGTATACAGAACACTATCCTCAGTATCAGACATCTCCCTGTATGTGTATATATCCAGGTGTAGAGTATACAGAACACTATCCTCAGTATCAGACATCCCCTGTATGTGTATATATCCAGGTGTAGAGTATACAGAACACTATCCTCAGTATCAGACATCCCCTGTATGTGTATATATCCAGGTGTAGACAGTATACAGAACACTATCCTCAGTATCAGACATCCCCTGTATGTGTATATATCCAGGTGTAGACAGTATACAGAACACTATCCTCAGTATCAGACATCCCCTGTATGTGTATATATCCAGGTGTAGACAGTATACAGAACACTATCCTCAGTATCAGACATCCCCTGTATGTGTATATATCCAGGTGTAGACAGTATACAGAACACTATCCTCAGTATCAGACATCTCCTGTTGTGTAATATCCAGGTGTAGACAGTATACAGAACACTATCCTCAGTATCAGACATCCCCTGTA
>JBBHAA010002931.1:5000-59542 GCA_037953035.1 Aquarana catesbeiana | reverse complement strand
TTCCTCTGATTACTGGGTTCTCTTTTATACAGCACAGCACCGACCCCCATTTGTTTTTAATATTAGGGGTGTGGTTTGACCAATATTCGATGCTTGCAGCAATTTTTATATATCTTTCATTTCCAACACAGTAGTGCAGGAATATATATATACACTCTATTCCCTCATGTGATAGTTGTGGCCCCTGTGTGTACATTGTGGACCAATGTGATTGTTGTGGCCCCCCATTATGTCCCCCATGTGATGGTTGTGGCCCCTGTGTATTCATTATGGCCCCCATGTGATCATTGTAGCCCCTGTGTACTCATCCTGGCCCCCATATGATTGTTGTGGCCCCTGTGTATTCATTATGCCCCCCATGTGATGGTTGTGGCCCTGTGTATTCATTATGCCCCCCATGTAATGGTTGTGGCCCCTGTGTACTCATCCTGGCCCCCATGTGATTGTTGTGGCCCCTCATTATGTCCCCCATGTGATAGTTGTGGCCCCTGTGTACTAATCCTGTCCCCAATCTCATAGTCATGGCCCCTGTGTACTCATTATGCCCCCCCTATGATGGATGTGGCCCCTGTGTACTCATTATGGCCCCCTATGATGGTTGTGGCCCCTGTGTACTCATCCTGGCCCACTGATGATGGTTGTGGCCCCTGTGTACTCATTATGTCCCCCCTATGATGGATGTGGCCCCTGTGTACTCATTATGGCCCCCTGATGATGGTTGTGGCCCCTGTGTACTCATTATGGCCCCCCTATGATGGTTGTGGCCCCTCATTATGTCCCCCCTATGATGTTTGTGGCCCCCGTGTAGTTATTATGGCCCCCCCTATGATGGTTGTGGCTCCTGTATAGCTGGTGGTTGTGGCCCCCGTGTACTAATCCTGTCCCCAATCTCATAGTTGTGGCCCCTATGTACTCGTTATGGCCTCCCCTATGATGGTTGTGGCCCCTCATTATGGCTATGATGGTTGTGGCCCCTGTGTACTCATCCTGGCCCCCTGATGATGGTTGGGGCCCTGTGTACTCATTCTGGCCCCCTGATGATGGTTGGGGCCCTGTGTACTCATTATGGCCCCCCCTATGATGGTTGTGGCCCCTCATTATGTCCCCCCTATGATGGAAGTGGCCCCCCATTATGCCCCCCCCTATGATAGTTGTGCCCCCCTCATTATGCCCCCCTATGATGGTTGTGGCCCCTCATTATGCCCCCCCTATAATAGTTGTGGCCCCTCATTATGCCCCCCCTATGATGGTTGTGGCCCCCTCATTATGGCCCCCCTATGATGGTAGTGGCCCCTCATTATGCCCCCCCTATGATGGTTGTGGGCCCCTCATTATGCCCCCCCTATGATGGTAGTGGCCCCTCATTATGCCCCCCATGATGGTTGTGGCCCCTCATTATGCCCCCCCTATGATGGTTGTGGCCCCTCATTATGCCCCCCCTATGATGGTTGTGGCCCCTCATTATGCCCCCCCTATGATGGTTGTGGCCCCTCATTATGCCCCCCCTATGATGGTTGTGGCCCCTCATTATGCCCCCCCTATGATGGTTGTGGCCCCCTCATTATGGCCCCCCTATGATGGTTGTGGCCCCTCATTATGCCCCCCCTATGATGGTTGTGGCCCCTCATTATGGCCCCCCTATGATGGTAGTGGCCCCTCATTATGCCCCCCCTATGATGTTGTGGCCCCTCATTATGCCCCCCCTATGATGGTTGTGGCCCCTCATTATGCCCCCCCTATGATGGTTGTGGCCCCTCATTATGCCCCCCCTATGATGGTTGTGGCCCCTCATTATGCCCCCCCTATGATGGTTGTGGCCCCCTCATTATGGCCCCCCTATGATGGTAGTGGCCCCTCATTATGCCCCCCTATGATGGTTGTGGCCCCCTCATTATGGCACCCCTATGATGGTTGTGGCCCCTCATTATGCCCCCCCTATGATGGTAGTGGCCCCTCATTATGCCCCCCTATGATGGTTGTGGCCCCTCATTATGCCCCCCCTATGATGGTTGTGGCCCCTCATTATGCCCCCCTATGATGGTTGTGGCCCCTCATTATGCCCCCCTATGATGGTTGTGGCCCCTCATTATGCCCCCCCTATGATGGTTGTGGCCCCTCATTATGCCCCCCCTATGATGGTTGTGGCCCCTCATTATGCCCCCCCTATGATGGTTGTGGCCCCTGTATAGCTGGTGACATGCTGTGTGGCTCTGATTCTTGGCTCGGGGGGGTCGGTGACACGCTGACGATCTCGCTCTATTTATAGCGGTGAGTAAGATAAGCCGGCGCGGCGTCCCTCCGGATCACACATTCTACTCTCCCCCCCACCTGTACTGAGGACTGGGGGAGATCAGGAGCAGCCAATCACAGTCTAGTGTGTCATCCTTCTGAAAGGAAAGCTTACATCTGATTGGCTGCAGTTGTATATGTCAGTGGAGCCCTCGCTGCCCATCCCCCATCCAATATATATAAGCTAAACTGCGGGGGGGGGGGGGGATGTAGAAGACAAAAATCCATACAGACAGGAAGAAGATGTAACAAATAATTGCAACTCTGTAACATGAATACAACATCACTTATTGATTTATTGTAATTATTGGGGCCTGGTATCAGCTTCTTGCAGTCCCTGTACAGCAGAGCTTAGAATGGAGGAGGGAGAAGCAGTGCAAGGAGCCAATCAGTCACTGTGCAGCTTCTTCTTTCACTGTCCAATCACAGGCTGGGGCTTGTCCGGGATAGCCAGAGCTCAGAGGAAGAGGGTGGAGTGATGCTGACCATCACTTCATGTGGTAACAAGAAGCACGCTGATAGGAGGAGAGAGCAGAGAGACAGAGAGATGAGCTCAACAATGTGCTGCTTCTCCTTTCCCTGGCCAGTCACAGGCTGGGGGAGGGACAAGGCCTATATGTGTTACTGAACTGCAGCAGAGAAAAGTCGGGCCCCTCTCCCTTGCCAGACAGGACTGTACTGTGTGGCAGAGCTGGGTTAATCTAAGGGCTGGATGGACAGAAATACCATTGCTGGGTGTGTAGGATCCTGACCTCGGGATTTGTTGTCCCAGATGATCACATGACTTCATATTCACCTTAATCGGGACTCTGCTGTAAATGGTGGGAGGGGCTTCATCCATCTATAGGGTGAGGACCGGAGGGGGCGGGGTTTATGACCTATGCCGGAGAATTCAGGTTCCTGAAGTCATTTGGTTTTTTAATGGCAGAAATGATTGACGTTTGTTCTGATTCTGACCTTCATTCTCAGGGCCTCCCGGTGGAGACGGTGGGGTACGAGCATGGCGAACCGCTGCCCAGCCATGAAGAGGTTAAACCTGCAGGTAAGAGATCCGATCAGGTGATTGGCTAATCCTCTGGCTTCTCTGACAGGTTACTGGGAGTGCTGAGGTTACTGGAGAGACTGGGGGGCACTGGGGTTACCGGGGGCACTGGGTTTACTGGAGACACTGGGGGCACTGGGGTTACTGGGGGCGCTGGGGTTACCGGTGGCGCTGGGGTTACCGGAGGCACTGGGGTTACCGGGGATACTGGGGTTGCTGGAGACATTGGGATTACTGGAGACACTGAGGTTACTGGGGTTACAGGAGACACTGGCGTTACTGAGGCACTGGAGGTACTGGGGTTTACTGGGGACCCTGGGGTTACTGGGGGCACTAGAGACTCTGCGGGCACTGGGGTTATAGGAGACACTGGGGTTACTGAGGCACTGGAGGTACTGGGGTTACTGGAAACATTGGGGTTACTGGAGATACGAGATACTGGGGTTACTGGAGACACTGGGGACATTGGGGCGCTGGTGACACTGGGGTTACTGGAGACATTGGGGCACTGGGGACACTGAGGTTACTGAGGCACTGGAGACACTGGAGGCACTGGGGTTACTGGAGACATTGGGTTTACTGGGGTTACTGGAGACACTGGGGATACTGGGGTTACTGGAGACACAAGACACTGGGGTTACTGGAGACATTGGGGCACTGGGGACACTGAGGTTACTGAGGCACTGGAGACACTGGAGGCACTGGGGTTACTGGAGACATTGGGTTTACTGGGGTTACTGGAGACATTGGGGTTACTGGAGACACTGGGGATACTGGGGTTACTGGAGACACAAGACACTGGGGTTACTGGAGACACTAGGGGTTACTGGGGCACTGGAGACACTGGGGTTACTGGGGGCACTGGAGACTCTGCGGGCACTGGGGTTACTGAGGCACTGGAGACACTGGGGTTACTGGAGACATTGGGGTTAACGGGGATACTGGGGTTACTGGAGACACTGGGGTTACTGGGGCACTGGAGACACTGAGGACATTGGGGCACTGGGGTTACTGGAGACACTGGTGTTACTGGGGACATTGGGCCCCTGGAGACACTGGGGTTGCTGGGTCACTGGATACACTGGCGATACTGGAGACACTGGGGTTACTGGGGCACTGGTGTTACTGGGGGCATTGGGCCCCTGGAGACACTGGGGCTACTGGGGACATTGGGGCACTGGGGTTACTGGGGACATTGGGCCCCTGGAGACACTGGGGTTACTGGGGACATTTGGCCCCTGGAGACACTGGGGTTACTGGGGACATTGGGGCACTGGGGTTACTGGGGACATTGGGGCACTGGGGTTACTGGGGACATTGGGCCCCTGGAGACACTGGGGTTACTGGGGACATTTGGCCCCTGGAGACACTGGGGTTGCTGGGTCACTGGATACACTGGCGATACTGGAGACACTGGGGTTACTGGGGCACTGGTGTTACTGGGGGCATTGGGCCCCTGGAGACACTGGGGTTACTGGGGACATTGGGGCACTGGGGTTACTGGGGACATTGGGCCCCTGGAGACACTGGGGTTACTGGGGACATTTGGCCCCTGGAGACACTGGGGTTACTGGGGACACTGGCGTCACTGGAGACCCTCTAATCCTAACCTTCCATTCACATCCGCCATTGATATTAGTTCATACAATAAGCCGTTGTAATTTGGATCCTGACCTCATGGGGCGCTATTGTGGAGAAATGTCTGTCACTGTGATAGAGAGCTCTGGCCGGATGGAGAAGTGACATGTGGGCGGAGTAAAGGCCCCATAGATCGGATATTTCGGAGTTACTCTTTAATCTCTGCCCCCCCCCCCTCACCTCAGTCCGGAGTGTCACCCGGCTCTCTGTCTGATTTCAGGTCCAGAACCGACTGCCGTTCCCGAGAGAGAGGAGACGAGAGTGCAGGAGGTGAAGGTAAGAGGTGGGAATGTAATGAGCAGAACCTCGGGGGCGGGGTCAGTGATGTGTTCTGATTCTATTATCTGGAACGAATTGTTAATTATGACTTTGCCATGTTTACGTATTTGCTGTTCCATATTTCACGTCTATATCTGTATATGGATCGGTAGATTCTCATGGCGCGGCTGGCGGCCCTAATAAATTATCCAATGGCGGGATTGTAGAGGAATTGTAGAGCGCAGTCACCAAGCAGTGGGGTATCGGCCCTTTAAATATTCAAGCATTTTTTTTTTGTCCTCCTCAGGGGGTGGAGTCTTCTGCTCAGGAGCCTGAGTCTCCTCCCACCACCACCGAGATCCCGCCCCACCAGGAAAAGCTGGAGATCCCCCCAGAGGAGGAGGAGCCGCAGAGACTGGGGGAGGAGTCAGGACTGCGCAGAAGATTGGGTGAGTGCCAATGCCATCCTGCGGAGGGGGCGTGTCATAAACACGATGTCATCACCTCTCCCGCCGGCACTTTGTACCACACCCGGCTCCGTATAACCTCCCCTCCCCCTCTCTGTCTTCTTGTCTTGAAGCGCGTTACATTGAGAAGTTAGTGCAGTTCCTCCCCGATTCCCTACCGCTGGGCGGACTCAGGAGCTGGGGGCGGCGCTCTGCTAGCGGAACAGGTGCTGCATGTGACGCATGGTGTGTGCTGCATGAAATACATAATAGAACCCCTCATAATGGGCACAGCGGGTGTACAGACCCAGAAACTCAGCACAGGGATGGTGGGAACCCCTCATAATGGGCACAGCGGGTGTACAGACCCGGGAACTCAGCACAGGGATGGTGGGAACCCCTCATAATGGGCACAGCGGGTGTACAGACCCGGGAACTCAGCACAGGGATGGTGGGAACCCCTCATAATGGGCACAGCGGGTGTACAGACCCGGGAACTCAGCACAGGGATGGTGGGAACCTCTCATAATGGGCACAGCGGGTGTACAGACCCGGGAACTCAGCACAGGGATGGTGAGAACCCCTCATAATGGGCACAGCGGGTGTACAGACCCGGGAACTCAGCACAGGGATGGTGGGAACCCCTCATAATGGGCACAGCGGGTGTACAGACCCGGGGAACTCAGCACAGGGATGGTGAGAACCCCTCATAATGGGCACAGCGGGTGTACAGACCCGGGAACTCAGCACAGGGATGGTGAGAACCCCTCATAATGGGCACAGCGGGTGTACAGACCCGGGAACTCAGCACAGGGATGGTGGGAACCCCTCATATCTTGGGTCCCTGATGGGGTCGTAGACCAAAATAAATACCTAACAAAAATTGTAAGTCTGTCCCAAAACTACAGGGTGACCCTTTTTGTGATGTTCTGTGGGTTTGTCCCCGGGGATTGGATGCTCCTCTCACCCTGTGACTGGCAATCATGTGTTAGTACCGCCCCTGAGGTTCCCCTCTCACCTCTTCCCCTGTTGCTGTCGCTCTGTAGGAGGAGATCTGGAGGAAGTGAGTTGCTCCAGCAGTGAGGACGATGTGGAGGTCTCCGGAAACGCGCTGCGAGAGGAGCTCCACCCACCAGCATAGGACCCGCCCCCAGAGAGGCCGTGCAAGAGGAAGCGGACGCCGGGCTCACACTCACCCTCAATAAATGTATTATTGCCGCCGTGGCTTTGGTGGCCCTCGCTGTCCTGATCTTCACAGGTGAGGAGGGAGCGGGGCGCCCCCTGCTGGCTGTACCATGTACTGTATGCCATTCCCACAGCTTTGCATACCACCCCTCCCCCATAAGTCATGTTTACCTACCCTCCCCCACCTCTGGTTATATATACCTCCTCTCCCCAACCAGTCATATATACTGTCCCCTCCCCCAATATATAGCGGGTTGGTGATCTCCTTTATCTTGTATAGATGGATGTATTGTGTCTCTGCAGTCATTAATATCTTCCTTCTCCCCCGACAGGTGGCCTGGGAGGAGATGAAGGTAGGTCATTGTGTTCCTCCATCATTCTCTCCTTCCTTCGACCCACCACCTCCGAGGACGTCACTGACCGGCTCTGCCCAGCCCCCGACCTGAACTCTCCTGAACTCTGCAGAGCGGGATCCGGGCGTGTGCGCCACGGGCCTCCAATCCCTGCATGGGGGGGGGGAGCGTCTGTCAGGCTATGGAAGGTATTGAAGACCCGGGCCTGGTCCAGGTGTCACTCTGCTGAATTCTGAGATTTGGGGACGGAGGCTTCTGGGGGCCGGGTGGGGAGTCGTTTGGTGAAGTTCCCCGGATTCTGGTAACTATACAGGGATGGCGCTGTCCTCACTGTACGTCCGTTGTCTTGTGTAGATCTCCCTCACACTGTCATCCCGCGCAGCGCAAGAGGAGGAGACGAGCCGCCACACACCATCGCCGACATCCAGGTACGTGTGCCGCCCCCGGCTCAGTCCCATTGTGGAATATTTTGTGGGTTCAGAATTCTTTGGTGCACTGTGATCCACTTTGGATCCCATACTTCTGGATCTTGTACCCCCAGACCTTGTGACCCCCCCCCCCCATATTTTTTTACCTCCAGATCTTGTCCCCCCAGATCCTGTAACTCTAGTCCTTGTACCTCCAGATCCTGTCCCCCCAGACCCTGTAACTTTAGTCCTTGTACCTCCAGACCCTGTACCCCTAGACCTTCCCCCCAGGAACCTTTACCTCCAGATCCTGGTCCTTCCAGACCCTGGCCCCCAGACCTTGTACCGCCAGACCCTATCCTCCCAGGAACCTTTACTTCCAGACCTTGTACCTCCAGACCCTGGTCCTTCCATACCCTGGCCCCAAGACCTTGAACCTCCAGACCCTGTCCCCCCAGATCCTGTACCTTCAGATCCTGGTCTTTCCAGATTCTGTACCTCCAGACCCTGCCCCCCCCCCCCCATATCCTGTACCTCCAGACCTTGGTCCTTCCAGATTCTGTACCTGCAGATCCTGTACCTCCAGACCCTGTCCCCCAAGATCCTATACCTCCAGACCTTGCACCTCCAAATCATTGTCCTTCCAGACCCTAGCCCCCAGACCCTGTACCTCCGTTTTCTGCACCTCCAGATCCTGTACTCCCAGATCCTGGTACTTCCAAAACCTGTTCCTCCGTTTCCGGTACCTCCAAGATCCTGTACCTCCAAACCCTGCACCTCCAGATCCTTTACCTCTCAGTCCATGTACCTCCAAACTCTACACCACCACTCCCTGTACCTCCAGATCCTGTATCTTCAAACACTGCACCTCCACGTTCTGTATCTCCAGATCTTGTATCTCCAACCCCTGTACCTCCCAGATCCTGTATCTCCAAACCCTATACCTCCATATCCTGTACTTCCCAGTCCATGTACCTCCAGACCCTATACCTCCAAAGCCTGTGCCTACAGATCCTGTACCTCCACGTTCTGTACTTCCAGATCCTATACCTCTAGATTCTGTACCTCTCAGTCCATGCGCCTCCAGACCCTTTACCTCCAGATCCTGTACCTCTATACCCTGTACCTCCAGATCCTGCCCCCATAGAGCTTCCCCCACACCAGTACAGTCCTGACACTTCCAGAATCATGTTTAGTCCTTGATTCAGGTTTGGAGGATAATTAGTTCTGATCAATAAGGTCATTCTGTACTGGAGCTCCGTATTGAAACCTCCATTTGTCATGTGTTGATCTCCCGAATATCATTGTTCCTTCCTTTTAATACACATTGTAGTCAGTAAAGCTGCAATGCCAGTGCTGGGATCTGTGGTGCTCATCTCACCTTGGACCCTTCCTTCCTCTGTGGCTCCACACCTGAAATATGTACCAGAGCTGCACTCCACACAGAGGTACCAGGGCCTGCGGTTGGGATCTTTATACCCGCACACACATATACCAGGGACAATTTAGACAATAGCAGCTTGTGTCTGGAAACTGCAACAACATGCAAACTCCATGCAAATCGTGTCCTGATGGGGATTTGAATGGAGGACCCCAGTGCCTCAGGGCAGAAGTGCTAATCACTAAGCCACCGTGCCGCCCTCATCAACATCATAATGACATTTTTAAATAAAGCTTTTACGTTTTCATCATATACCTTATTATAGACCCCAGCGATGTCATATTTGTGTCACACGTTGTCCTTTTCTTTTTTCCTTCCAGGAGTGGCTTCATCAGCATGCCGACCAGTTCACCGGGGATCCGGACAGCCCTCCAGGTTATGAATGACCTTCTGGATAAGGTGGCCAAGGAAAACCAAGAGATTCGGCACATTCAGGCCAAACTTCAGGTACTTCCAGCTTTCTATTGGAGGCCCCCAAAGTAGCGGTGTGAACGTGGTTGGCTCATGGCAATGAATGGAGTCCTGGTGTTATAATTTGGTTTGGTTCATGGGTTGTAAATATATGTCCTTTGGGAGTATCATGTCCTTTCTTTAGTAGTGCTACACAATTTTCTTTGAAGACAAATCTATCAGCAGGGAATACAAACTCCCAATTTTAAACCCTGTACCCCTGGATCCTGTGCCTCCATATCCTGTACCCCCAAAACCCTGTACCTCCAGACCCCATTCCTCCAGATCCTGTACCTCCAAACACTGCACCTACAGACCCTGTACCTCCAAACTCTGCAGCTCCAGGTCCTGTATCTCCATATCCTGTGCCTCTGGATCCTGTACCTCCAGACACTGTATACCTGTATCCTGTGCCCCTAAACCCTGTACCTCCCAGACTCTACATCTCCAGATCCTGTGCCTCTGGATCCTGTACCTCCAGACCTTGTACCTCCAGATCCTCTACGTCCAAACCCTGCACCTCCAGACCTTGTACCAACAGACCTCATACCTCGAGGTCCTGTACCTCCAGACCCTGTACCCCTGGATCCTGTGCCTCCATATCCTGTACCTCAAAACCCTGTACCTCCAGATCCTGTACCGCCAAACACTGCACCTACAGACCCTGTACCTACAAACACCACACCTCCAGGTCCTGTATCTCCGTATCCTGTGCCACTGGATCCTGTACCTCCAGACACTGTACCCCTGCATCCTGTACCTTCAAAACCCTGTACCACCAAACCCCATTCCTCCAGATCCTGCACCTCCAAACATTGCACCTACAGATCCTGTACCTCCAAACACCGCACCTCCAGGTCCTGTATCTCCGTATCCTGTGCCACTGGATCCTGTACCTCCAGACACTGTACCCCTGCATCCTGTGCCTCTAAACCCTGTACCTCCAGATCCTGTACCCCTGGATACTGTGCCTCCGTATCCTGTACCTTCAAAACCCTGTACCACCAAACTCCATTCCTCCAGATCCTGCACCTCCAAACATTGCACCTACAGATCCTGTACCTCCAAACACCGCACCTCAAGGTCCTGTATCTCCATATCCTGTGCCTGTGGATCCTGTACCTCCAGACCCTGTAACTCCAGACAATGTACACCTGGATCCTGTACCTCCGAACCCTGTACCTCCCCAGACCCTGCATCTCCAGATCCTGTACCTCCAGATCCTATACATCCAAACCCTGCACCTCCAGACCTTGTACCAACAGACCCCATACCTCCGGTTTCTGTACCTCCAGACCCTGTACCCCTGGATCCTGTGCCTCCATATCCTGTACCTCCAAAAGCCTGTACCTACAGACCCTGTACCTCCAAACACTGCACCTCCAGGTCCTGTATCTCCATATCCTGTGCCACTGGATCCTGTACCTCCAGACACTGTACCTCTGGACCCTGTGCCTCTAAACCCTGTACCTCCCAGACCCTGCACCTCCAGACCTTCTACCTCCAGATTCTGTATGTCCAAACCCTGCACCTCCAGATCTTGTACCAACAGACCCCATACCCCCGAATCCTGTACCTCCAGACCCCATACCTCCAGCTCCCGTACTTCCAAACACTGCACCTCCAGACCCTGTATTTCCATATCCTACTCCTCCAGACCCTGCACCTCCATATGCTGTAACTCCAGATCCTGTACCTCCCAGACCCTGTAACTGCAAACACTTTACCCCTGGATCCTGTGCCTCCGTATCCTGTACCTCAAAACTCTGTACCTCCAGATCCTGTATGTCCAAACTCTGCACCTTTTAGACTTTGTACCACCAGACCCCAATTTTATTAAAGAACAAAAGATTATAGCGCACACATACAAAATGTCATTTAAATTATACAAGGCTATTTAAAGCACCTGAACATAATAGGAAAATATGCAAATATGGGGATTTGGTTACACCATATGGCCATACAGTGCTCGCTACTGCGTCAAAGTACCCCATTTTCAGTGGGTCCAGAGCACCCCATCATACCCAACCAGTACTTCTAATCAGTGTCCACCTGAGTATTTTATAGGAGGAGTCCTTTTAGTTCTCCCATAAAGAGGAGTGTATTTCTCCCATGGTTGAGAAGTTGGATCTTTCATTCTATGAATAGTGTTGGGCCCACTGATAATGGGGAACTTTGACGCAGTAGTGGGCTTAAGCACTGTATGGCCATATGGTGTGACCAAATACCCATATTTGCTTGTTATGTTCAGGTGCTTTAAATAGCCTTGTAGGATTTAAATTACATTTTGTATGTGCGCGTTATAATATTCTGTTCTGTTTGTATGGTCTTATAGCAGCACCATCTTTAATGTGATGCATAAGTAGGGTGTGCCCCCCAAGTCTTTGTTTGCCCAATTTTATTATGACACCAAATTATGAAAGTTCCATCAAATGGTTGACATGAATATATTTATTTCAGGCTCAGAAGGAGGAACTGGAAGCGTTGGTGCACGGCGGAGACCAAACCACTCCGGAGTCGCAAGAGTTTAGATTGACAGAAGAAAATGTGAGGCTGAAGGATGCTCTCCTCCGAGAAGAGACTGGTCACCTCTTCGCCAAGGAGAAACTGCAGACCCTACAGGAGAAGGTGGAGACCTTGGAGGGCGAGAGTGGAGATAATGAGGTCTTGACCTCCGAGAATGCCCAGCTGAAAGCCGACCTGGAGGCCACCAAGAGCCAGATCGAGGGATTCCTGACTCAGAAGGAGACCCTGGTGGCAGAATCTCAGATGCTTCGCCAGGAGTTGGACAAACAGCGGTCGTTGGTGGTCTCCCTCAGACAGGATCTGGACGGCATGACATCCAATACCAGCGAGGCAGAGGACGAGAAAGGAATAAAAGGCAAGATCTCCGAGATGAGCAGCAGGTTGGCGATGGAGGCTCAGAGATCTGAGACATGGGAGAAGAAGTACGTTGAGCATGCACAGAAAAGGAAAGAGCTGGTCGGGGAAGAGAAGAAGCACCATGGTCGTAAAGAATGGAAAAAAGGAGATAAATGGGGGAAAGGTTCAGATTCAGCCGCCCCAGGGGAACATTTCAGGAAGCAGCATTTCAAACACGGAAAAGAACATGGAAAAAGACGGATGGAAGACGGGCAACCAGAATCCCAGCATGAAGAATGGAAGGGTAAAAAGTATGAAGATAAGCAGCACTGGCGGGAAAAGAAGCATCAGCACTGGGAGGGGGAGAAAACCGGGCCTGAAGATAAAGAGCATAATCCGCATGAGTCTGACAGCTGGAAGGACAAAGGCAAAGAGAACAGGTGGAAGGACACTCCTCACCATCCTGACAACGAGAGAAACTGGAAGGACAAACACTCTCGTCATCACCACGGAGAAGCAGAAGACAGTTTCCATCCTCGCAAGGGACAGAGAGAATTTTCCGACGGCCACAAACATGGAGAAGACAAGAGACGGGAACACGGGGACAAAGCTCACGGTAAAAACCACAGACACCATGACCATAACAAGTTCTGGAAGAAGCTCTCAGACCACCAGTACCGGGTTCCCGAAGGATGCTCCGGCCTGGAAGACTGCGCCCGTAAAGACGGCATTGACCTTTTCAACGTAGAGCTGAAACCAGTTGAGAGGAAACGGTTCGAAGAGATCCTGCAGAACTACCTGACCAAGTCCGATCTCTCCAAACACCTCCCCGAGCTGGTACCTCTTCTAGATGGCTTCTTCGAGGGGCCCTATTTCGCCCATCAGAATATCCGCTTCAAGGACTTTGTGGATGATGTGGAAGACTTCCTGGAAGACCTAGCAAGAAAGGAGACCGGGAATGATGACCTTGTGGATGATTTTGAGAGATATGTCTACACCAACTTCTTTGGAGAGGCTGCCATTAAGAAAAGGTGAGTGGCTCCTTATCGCACTTCCCTGGTTCCAATGAGCTATAGATGCATTCATACATGGATAGGATGACCAAGCTCCTTCTTTTGTCTATCCAGTTTCCTGGAATAATTTTGTCTTCAAGATTATTGAGATATCCAGAGCAATGTTGCAGTCACCCTTTATTTAGGTTGGTGGATAATTGGTCCCCAGCCAGTATGGTCATTATGTAACCACTTGATGCCAAATCATGTAAATGTACGTGATTGGCTTCAAGTGATTAAACCGGGGTCATGGCTGCAGCTCTATGCCATAACCTCCAGAATTTTTATTTTTTTCAGCTGGTGATGCTTTTTTATCTAAAAGCAATCCTCGTGGCTCTCCCATGCAATCAGGTAGCTTGGTATCCAATTCAGCGGGCTATTATAGAGCTGACTGGAGGCCGGAGGGTGTCAGTGGGAGGAATAGTGCCCCATCATTAGTATCAGTGGGAGGAATAGTGCCCCATCATTGGTATCAGTGGGAGGAATGGTGTCCCATCATTGGTGTCAGTGGGAGGAATAGTGTCCCATCATTAGTATCAGTGGGAGGAATAGTGTCCCATCATTGGTGTCAGTGGGATGAATAGTGCCCCATCGTTGGTATCAGTGGGAGAAATAGTGCCCCATTATTGGTGTCAGTGGGAGGAATAGTGCCCCATCATTGGTATCAGTGGGAGGAATAGTGCCCCATCATTGGTATCAGTGGGAGGAATAGTGCCCCATCATTGGTATCAGTGGGAGGAATAGTGCCACATCATTGGTATCGGTGGGAGGAATAGTGCCCCATCATTGGTATCAGTGGGAGGAATAGTGCCCCATCATTGGTATCAGTGGGAGGAATAGTGCCCCATCATTGGTATCAGTGGGAGGAATAGTGCCCTAAAGGCATGCAAAGGGGCACATTCAGCCCACAGGCCACAGTTTGGAGGCCAATGCTTTATTGGGTCTCATCGTACATGAAGGTTTAAAAACTTGTAGTTACCTTCTCATTCAATCATGGCCAATCTTTCAGTCTTTTGTGGGGAAAAGTGGAGGATGAGAAGTCTCAGGTGTATGCTGGCAGTCATAATCAGATCATTACTAGTCCTAGAATCTGCTATCCCTCAACCCTAGGGCTGACATCTTCCACTATGTAGCTGAATATTTCCAGCTTTGCTGTTGTAGAACCGGTCCATGTTTGGGGAGCCGGGAATCGAGGCTTCGATCCAAGTCTAATTTATCATTCAAGTGTCATTCATGATAAGTGAAGTTCTGTTTCTGTTTGGCTGGTAGCACTTCCTCTAATAACATGTACAGGTCTCCATGATTTCCTTTTCTAGATCTGGCAAGAAAGATGGCCACCGAAAGAGCTACAAATCCGACCGCCAACACAATCCAGGAAAACCGGAGGAGACACCCGAATCCGACCTCAACCAAACCAACCCGAAATATACAAACAAGAAAGACTTCAAAGTAGATGCAGACAATCCTCACTACAAACACTACAAGGGGAAAGATAAGAAGGGTTACAGTGAAAAGTTCGAGTCTCCGAGCCACCATCATGACGACGCCAACAATGATCACGGATGGAAGAAACACAAAAAATTGGAGAAAGATGCAAAATCCTATCAGGAGGACCATGATGAGACATCGGGATGTTACTTCAACCAGACTGTAGATTTCCTTCATGAGCAGAGAGAGTGGCATTATAAGAAGCCCAAGTCCAATGAGAAGGATCACAACCACAGTTACAAATCCTTCCATGAAAACCACCATGACAGAAAGAAAGATGGTGGACATTTTAATGAGGAATACAAGGACAGGCAGGGACACCTTCACAAGAATAAGCTCAATACAGAAGACCATAAAGATCTACATGGAAAGGACCGACATGGACACAAATACAATTCATCTTTTATGGACCACGGTGAAGACATGGAACAGCCATTTCACAATCAACATAAGCAATACAGGAAGAAACAGGAGAAAGACGCCATTAATGAGTATTATCGGTCATCTCAGCCACAGTATGAAAAACATGAGCGCCGTCACCATGAACACCAGCCAAGGAAGGAAGGTGAGGGTCACCACCATGAAAACAAGCCATGGAAAAAAGATCACAGTGACCACCATGAACACAAGCCTTGGAAGCAAGGTGAGGGTGAACACCATGAACACAAGCCAAAGAAGGAAGGTGAGGGTCACCACCATGAACACAAGCCATGGAAAAAATATCATGGTGACCACCATGAACACAAGCCATGGAAAAAAAATCATGGTGACCACCATGAACACAAGTCATGGAAGCAAGGTGAGGGTCACCATCATGAACACAAGTCATTGAAGGAATGTGATGGTGACCATGGTAAACACAAGCCATTGAAGGAATGTGAGGGTGACCACCATGAACACAAGTCATGGAAGGATGGTAAGAGTCACCATCATGAATACAAATCATGGAAACAAGGTGAGGGTCACCACAATGAGCACAAGCCATGGAAGCAAGTTGAGGGTGACCACCAGGAACACAAGCCATGGAAGCGAGGTGAGAGTGACCGTCATGAACACAAGTCATTGAAGGAAGGTGATGGTGACCACCATAAACACAAGTCATGGAAGGAAGGTGATAGCAACCATAATAAACGCAAGTCGTTGAAGGAAGGTGATGGTGACCACCAAAAACACAAGTCATGGAAGGAAGGTGATAGCGACCATAATAAACACAAGTCATGGAAGGAAGGTGATGGCGACCACCATAAACACAAGTCATGGAAGGAAGGTGATGGTGACCACCATAAACACAAGTCATGGAAGGAAGGTGATAGCAACCATAATAAACGCAAGTCGTTGAAGGAAGGTGATGGTGACCACCAAAAACACAAGTCATGGAAGGAAGGTGATAGCGACCATAATAAACACAAGTCATGGAAGGAAGGTGATGGCGACCACCATAAACACAAGTCATGGAAGGAAGGTGATGGCGACCACCATAAACACAAGTCATGGAAGGATGGTGATGGCGACCACCATAAACACCAGTCATGGAAAGAAGGCGATGGCGACCACCATAAACACAAGTCATGGAAGGAAGGCGATGGCGACCACCATAAACACAAGTCATGGAAGGAAGGCGACCACCATAAACACAAGTCATGGAAGGAAGGTGATGGCGACCACCATAAACACAAGTCATGGAAGGAAGGTGATAGTGACCATAATAAACGCAAGTCATTGAAGGAAGGTGATGGTGACCACCATAAACACAAGTCATGGAAGGAAGGTGATAGCCACCATAATAAACACAAATCATGGAAGGAAGGTGATGGTGACCATCATAAACGCAAGTCATGGAAGGAAGGTGATGGGGACCATCGTGAACACAAGTCACGGAAGGATGGTGAAGGCCACCTCCTTGAACATAAGCAATGGAAGGCGCATGACCACAGGCATGATGACCACAGACAGAAACCCTACCAAGACAAGCAAGATGACCACAAGCAGAAACCCTACAAGGACAAGTTGAAAGAAAACAAACATCAATCCCACTATAACAAGTACGATGACAATGAGCATAAATCCAGATCCAACCACAAAGACCATGGAAAAAATGAGAACTAATAGTTCTCATCACCGTATACAATATAACCCTTTTACAAGCACGTTCATCACCATGACCACAAGGAGCACTAAGCTTCACACTATCTTTGCAATGACAGAGACCCACCTCCCTTGTGAACCTCTTCATGGACTCGTAAACAATGTCTACTCGATGGCCGTCCAAATGGTCCACCTGTAAGCTTTGCAAGCACCTGAGATGTCCAGCAAATTCCATTAAAAAAAAGACTCAATCCTTTCCCTGCCTTGACTTGCAAAAGAAACACCTTGAGCAACAAATTTTGGTAGAAGGTCCCTGTTACCCCAGATTAGTTTTCTATGTTATAAGTTAGGAAATGTGTGTTGTTTACAGGCCATCAGGCTGCTGGTGGTCGGTGAAGATAGAACGTTGGTTCTACCACCCTCATAGATCTGAGTTTGCACTCTCCCCCACACCTGCTCATGAATGTTTCCCTGGTTCACCGACCTCTGATTGGTGGTAGGACTGCTCTTTTGTGAAGCCCCTCCCCTTGTCTCATGAGAACCGTCTCTGGTCTTTTTTGTCGGAAAGTCCCTTGCCTTAACCACTATAGTGCCTTAACCTCCAGTCAGGAGACTTCTAAACCAGCCGATAAAAAAAATCTATGAAACTTTTTGTAACATTATTCCCAAACTCCGAATACTTGATGTTCCAAATTTTTCTAAAAAGTTCTATATTTTTTCTTAGTTTTGATAACTGTCTTTGGAGGCCACTTAGGCTGAAAGAGAAAAACCTAAGAGTGTTTGCCAGCCGTAGTCTAGATTCACACCTGTGCCTTCTCCCCCCACAATGGAAACGCATGTAGATGCACGTTGCCATGCGTTTTGATGCGTTTCCATTCATTTAATTGGAAAACGTTTCAAGCAAAAAAGGCAAGGCAGTGAATCCAGCCTTAAAGGGTAACTCCACTTTTGTTGAGAAGACAACGCTCCCCTCTGGGTGATCGATGGCCATTGCAGGGATTGTAACAAACTTTGTAGCAGATTCCTTTTGTTGGGAGGGGTCTAAGGTTTGTGAATGGGAGGGTCTGTGGTTTGTGAATGGGAGGAGTCTGTGGTTTGTAAATGGAAGGGTCTAGTTTCTGAATGGGAGGGGTCTGTGGTTTGTAAATGGAAGGGTCTAGTTTCTGAATGGGAGGGGTCTGTGGTTTGTAAATGGAAGGGTCTAGTTTCTGAATGGGAGGAGTCTGTGGTTTGTGAATGGGACCCTCCCATTCACAAACAAGAACTAGACCCTCAGATTCACAAACCTCAGTCCCTCCCATTCAAGAACCAGACCCTCCCATTCACAAACCACAGACCCTCCTATTCACAAACCTTGGACCCCTTCCGTTCAAGAACTAGACCCTTTCATTCAAAAACTAGACCCTTCTATTGACAAACTTTAGACCCTCCCATTCATGAACCAGCCCCTCCCATTCCATTTAGGTTTCTGAATGGGAGGGGTCTGAGGTTTTTGAATGAGAGGGTCTAGTTCCTGAATGGGAGGAGTCTGAGGTATGCGTATGGGAGGGTCTGTTTCCTGAATGGGAGGAGTCTTAGGTTTGTGTATGGGAAGGTCTCTTTCCAGAATGGTAGGGATCTGAGGTTTTTAAATGGGAGGGGTCTGAGGTTTGTGAAAGGGAGGGGTCTGAGGTTTGTGAAAGGGAGGAGTCTGAGGTTTGTGAAAGGGAGGAGTCTGAGGTTTGTGTATGGGAGGGGTCTGAGGTTTGTGAATGGGAGGGTCTGGTTCCTGTATGGGAGGGGTCTGAGGTTTGTGAATGGGAGGAGTCTGAGGTTTGTGAATGGGAGGGGTCTGAGGTTTGTGAATAGGAGGGATCTGAGGTTTGTGAATGGGAGGAGTCTGAGGTTTGTGAATGGGAGGAGTCTGAGGTTTGTGTATGGGAGGAGTGTGAATGGGAGGGGTCTGAGGTTTGTGTATGGGAGGAGTGTGAATGGGAGGGGTCTGAGGTTTGTGAATGGGAGGGTCTGGTTCCTGTATGGGTGGGGTCTGAGGTTAGTGTATGGGTGGAGTGTGTATGGGAGGAGTCTGAGGTTTGTGTATGGGAGGAGTCTGATTTTTGTTTATAGGAGGGGTCTGAGGTTTGTGAATGGGAGGAGTCTGAGGTTTTGTGCATGTAGTCTCAGTGTTGAAAAGTTGCAGGGTCTGCATCCCTTTAGAAGTATTTAACCCTTGAGTTGTAGCTCACCGAAAGACTGAAATTCCTTTTGCAGGGGATACCTAAAATGTGACTTCTGGAAAAATCAGTGAGCCAATCCAGAAGCAGGAAATTACATTTCTGGGGGGGCGTTCCCTAACTCTCCAGGTTGAGGACAGATGAAAAGTGGAGTTCCCCTTTAAGTAGCGGCACTCCTAGACTCTCGGATAGTACACTGCTGGGGCCCCTCCCCCGGTTTTCGGAGTCGGTTGGGGTCGCCTTGTCTTGCGGTCTCCTTCGCAGCTCTCGGCGTGCGTCTTTCACCCCCCGATATCGCTAACAATCTAACTTCTAGGAAAACGCATACAAAATGTCTCTTTATTTCCTCTTAGAGGGGTTTGTTTGTAAACGTTTTCACACATTGGAATCCAGCGAGAGCGACGTGTGAATGTTGTGTGAATGCCTCAGCCCCGCCCCCCCCCCAAGTTCACACCGGTGCGATTTGATAGTTCAGAATCGCATGACAAGTCGCAGCCAATTCCCGGCAATGGAACCTCCAATTGATGCGACTCAAGTCACAGCAACTTAGAAAACGTTTCCCGCATTACTTCCTGTGCGACTTCATTGCGGATTGCTTGTGACTTCATTTAACAAAAGTCAATGCAAGTCGCGATGAAGTCGCCCCAAAAGTCGCGCAGGAACCTTTATTTTCTAAGTCGCTGCGACTTGAGTTGCACAGATTAGAGGGGTTCCATTGCCATTAATGAGGTGCGACTTCTTATGCGACTTTGAACTCACAAGTCACGGCAGTGCGAACCGGCACTTAACGCTGTCCCCGCCCGTACAGACGTGACAAAACGCGCCTGCTCGACAACCAGATCATTTTAGTGAGTTGCCCTATGCGCAAGAAACGCGTAAAAAAAAAGCGACCCCCTGACCCTTTTGCGGAATTGCGTGCCGCGGCACCAATGCGCTTAGGCCCGTGCAAAAACACGCGCGTTAGCAGCCCCGCAGGGGGTTTTCATGAAGAATTTAATGGCACCGCCGTGCTTCTGTTAAAGGGCAACGCGTTTCTGTGGGTGTCGTGGACCCCAAAATGAATGGGCCACCCCATGTGCAAGGTGCAGGAAATGCGCCCGCGTTTCGTCGCAACTTGCACAGTGTGTACGGAGTCTTGGGCTGTGTTTATGAGAACGCGCGCAAAAATCACGCTCCTAAAATGCACAGAAACGTGCCGCTCTTCTGGTGGCGTTGATTCTTTAACACCTGCCAACGCATGCCGCAAAAGTGCGCGGTGCGGCGCCATTTCTCAGAAGGGTCAGCGGCTTCTTTTTGAACGCTTTTAGGGGCAGCCTATTGAAATGATCGGGCCGCGCGGCGCGTAGAACCGCACGTGCGCTCCAGCGGTGCGACTGCAGCCTAGCGGGTGGAATTGCTGCGATTTCGCCCATGATTTCAAACTGCTGCGAAACGAGGGACAAATTTGCGATGCCATTACTTCTAATGGGCACCCCAATCTCGCCGCGATTGTAGTGCGGTAAATCGCGCTGCGGTCGTGGCGAATCGCGGAGCCCCCCAAAAGAAGCTCATGTTCCTTTTTGAGCAACAAGCATAGCGCGTTGTGACTGCGACGCGATTTGCTGCGTGAAAATTGCGGCAAAATCACGGTGCGATTTGGGGTGCCTCTAAGAAGTGATGTCATCGCGAACGTGCCCTGCGTTTTGCAGCGATTCCGCCCGCGATCCGGTCTGAATGGAGCCTTTGAGTTCTTATTTCTGTATGGAAACCTCACTGCCAATGGAGGCTCCGCCCTGATTTGAATGTATGAGGAGGAGGCGGTCCCCCTCGGCCTGGGGGGGTCGGCGGCGCACTGGGCGGGGCTCCGGATCGTGTTGGATAGGCTCAGATTCTTCGTGTGCGATGTTTTTTTTGAATGTTTTTGTGACACTTTTTTTGCAGCTAATCACTTGACGTGTTTTTTTTTTTTTTTTTTTGTAGCTTTGCACGCCGCGCCCGCCGCCCGGAGTACACCAGACGTTCGGGGGGCGGGTGGGCGCGTGCTGTTTGCCGTTTAATTTAATCCCAACAGCCGTTGGACTAATGCACTTTGACAAATAAAGATTGTAAAATATATATATTTATATTCTGGCGTCTTTATTGAGTTATGGGCGGAGATTGTCATTTTTAAAGGGACAGTCCACCTTTTGCATACAAATGAAGAAGTGCGCTCGCAGGCTCCTCCCCCACCCTTCCGCTCCTGATGGCGGTACGGAGAGATCATTATAGGACTGGAGGAAGTATCAATGGACTGCATGTGCCGTGACGTCAATCTGTTTGCCGGGGGCAGATGGGACTTGTAGTCTTTCTATTTTATAGATCTGTAATTGGATGATGTGGGGGGGGGGGGCGGAGCTATGTATAATATGAACACAATGCTGCAGGCAGACACACCCCACAATTTCGATAAGTGGGGAGGGGCGGAGCTACGCCAAATACTAACACAGAAAGCTGCAGGCGGACACACCCCACGATTTCGATAAGTTGGGGGAGGGGTGATTGGAGAATATGACCCAAAGGTGGACTGTGCCTTTTAAATGAACTGGTTCAGGAGTGGGGGAGGGTTGGGGGCCCCCCCTGTCAGGTTTTTATTTCTCTCTATTGGTTTCTCATGACGGTTGTCACTGAAGACAGGAAGTGATGGGAAATCCAACATGTGTCACCGGAGTGTTGATGTGTAGAACAAAAAAGATTTGTTTCGTTTTCGATTCGTTATTTACATAAATTTGTTTAACCCGTTTAATTTGCTTTCGGAATTTCGTTTAGTTTTATACGATTCGAATCGATTCGGATTTCCGGAATTCAAGTCGATTCGAATCGTTTTCCAATTTCCGAAGAGAATAAAATAGAATAGAAAAAAAAAATAGAATAGAAAATAATAACAGAAAATAAAAGAATAGAGTAAAATAGAATAGAACCATCTTCTGAAATTCGAATAGAATAGAAAATAATTAAAAAAAAACAGAATGTAAATTTGAAGTTAAATAGAATTTAAATAGAATAGAATAAACAAATAGAAAAAAAAATAGAATTAAAAAAACAATAGAATAGTATAGAAAGGATAGAACCATTTCCCAAAATTCAAATAGAATCAATTAGTTTTAAATAGAATAGAAAAAAATAGATTAGAATAGAAAACAGAATAGAACCATCTTCTTATTCTAATCTATTATTTTCTATTCTATTCAAAACTAATTGATTCTATTTGAATTTTGGGAAATGGTTCTATCCTTTCTATACTATTCTATTGTTTTTTTTTTTTTTAATTCTATTCTTTTTCTATTTGTTTATTCTATTTAAATTCTATTTAACTTCAAATTTCTATCCTATTGTTTTTTAAATTATATTTTTTTTCTATTCTATTTTGTTGTGTTTTTTTTTTTAATTCTATTTTATTTGTTTATTTTTTTCTATTCTAGTCTGTTGTTTTTTTTTAATTCTATTTTATTTGTTTATTTTTTTCTATTCTATTTTATCCTATTCTATTCAAATTTATTTTATTCGAAATTCTAATTTCAGGAGATGGTTTTGTTCTTTGTATTCTATTTTGTTGTTTTTTTCTATACTATTTTTTTTATTTTCTATTCTAACCTATTCTTTTCTATTCGATTCAAATTGATTCTGTTCGAATTTTGGGAAATGATTAAATTCTTTCTATTCAATTCTATTGTTTTTCTAATTCTTTTCTATTCTAATAGTCTATTCTATTCTATTTTGTTTTAAATTCTATTCTGTTTTATTCTTTTCCTTTCTTATATATTATTATTATACAGGATTTATAAAACGCCAACCGTTTACGCAGCGCTTTACAATATAAAAGGGAGACAATACAGTTAAAAGACAATAAAATACAAGAGGATTAAGAGGGCCCTGCCCAGAAGAGCTTACAATCTAATAGGGTTATTATTTATTCTAGTTGAAATTCGAATTTCAAAAGATGGTTATATTTTTTATTTTATTCAATTATTTTTTTTTATTCTATTCTATTCTATTTTTGTATTTTGTCCTATTTTACTCCATTATATTACATTCTTTTATTTTCTTTTTATTTTTTTCTCTTCTATTCTCTTTGGAAATTCGAAAACTATTTGTATCGGTTCGAATTCCATCCAAATTAATATTTTTTTTTTATTATTTTGGATTAGTTGAAATTCGGTACTATTGTAATTCAGAAATTCGAATACATCCGATGTTCCGAAAAAACGGAAATTAGTCCGAAATTTATTTTGGAACTGAATGAACCGCACATGTCTAGTGAGGTGTCACGGAACGTCCCACACTCCGCTTGAGTGCTTCCGTCAGTATACCGCTTCCTAAGTTCTGGAACACGAGTCCAATGGATCTGGCTATAGGAACCCCCAAGAACCAGACAACACCAGTCTTGGAGTACATCAGGACTAACTCTTTATTTGAGATCTCACACACATTTATACAGCAGGGATGACTCAAAGCTAACCTAATTAACATGAGCTAATTTACTAAAAAAATGTACCCAGACCAGATGACAGACTTGTGGGCACCGAGCTTCACACAGTAATATAAACACAATAGCTGGAGCTAATTACAATTAACAATACAAACAACAATCTCCCCCCTCCTCAGCCTAGTCATCAACAGTTCGTCTCCTAGCCAGTCCTGGAGGACAATGTGGTCAGCTCACTCAATTAACAGGTTGAGTTCAGAATCAAACAAACCAATAACAGTCTCTACATACATCCTGGGAGATATTGTGGACAAATATTACTGTCCCATTTTAAGTAGTCCAAGATATATGTTCTCACTCACCCTGTGCCAGGATAGCACAGGGTGACTTAGACATAAGAGGTATATGGGGAGCTGAAACAAGGACATCCCCTACTTTCCAAGGGATTCTGAGTTCCATGGGCCCTCCCGTCACATCTCTCCCCTTTCTGCAGGAGACTAACACAGGAGGAGACCCCAGACGGGTTGACTCCGAAGTTAGTCAGTAGTTCCAGTCCTCTAATGCCTGTACGCACACAGTACCCCAAATAAATTGTTCCAAACAGAGTATTACTCACCCACCCAACCTCTGCCTCTCTCAGAGAACATATCTGCCGCTGGGGAGAGGCCTGGACTGGCTCTTCTCCCTGGAGTCCTTTCTGCCGCTGGAGAGAAGACAGGGTGTCTGGGCTCACTCTATCATGCTGTTGGGGATCTGGGCCCACTGCCCAGCATCCCTGGGGTATACAGGTGGAGACTGAAGTCCCATCCACCTTCACAGGAAATCCATCCTCTGTAGGTTGAGGGCAGAGTCCAGCAGTCCTCGGCCCTGTTGCCAGCCCTTCTGCTGGAAACCCCACACCATCTGCTCCGGCTAACTGTTGGAGAGGGAGGCCGACTGCCCCGCCTCCCTGGAACTCTGTAGTTGTTGCCGGTGCTGGGCAGAGGTTGGTAGCACTCTGCCCTGTTGCCAGTACTTCTGCTGGGGACTCCGCATCCTCCGCTCCGGCTAACAGTTGGGGCAGGAGGCTGGCTTCCTCCACTCCCAAACTGTGTAGCTGCCATTGGGGAGGTGAGCCGGCTGCTTCCTTTTCCATTCCCTCATCTGGTTGCTTGGACAACATGTCTGTGGTACTGTCTCCCAGGTGCACTGATCTTTGCTGGGGAGGGAAGGCCGCTTCCTCCACCCTGGCCAACTGTTGGGGAGGGACAACACACACCTCCTCTCCCTTCTCCCCCTGTATCTGCTGCTGGGAAGTGATTGCCACCTTCTCACCCTGGGCCTCCGAAACTGCCACAGGTGTGGGGCAGAGGTCTTGGACCCTCTGTCCGGTTGCCAGATCTTCAGCTGGAGAAGTTTGTTGTAACTCCACAGATACTGCTGTTGGTGCTGGGCAGAGCACAGTGAAGTTTGGCCCTAATACCAGCTCTTCTGCTGGAGGCTCATCAGGTTGTTCTTCCTCAGCAGAAAAGTCTATTAAATCCCCTATCTCTATAACTGATGTCTGTGGATAGAGGTTCACCATCTCCTGTCCATGGAACCCAGAAGATGCTATCATTTCTGGGCAGAGGTTAGCAGAGCTCTGCCCTGTTGTCAGCACTTCAGGTTTGGGGACGGCAATCTCCGGATTTTCCACTGCCGATTCTCTGGCATGCTGCTGAACTTGTTCTAGCAGTTTCCTGTATGCCCTTTCCAGATGCTGTTCCTTCCTTAGCAAATGGTCCAGATCAGGTTTGAGCTCTGAGACCCCTGCAAGACCGAGCATAGCCTCTCTATATTCTCGCAGGTCCTCAAGGTCATGTTCCCCTTCATCGCCAAACATAAAATGATCTGTAAGGTTCTCCCACAGCAATCCAGGGCCGCCAAAGTCATATCCCTCCGGAGAGCATTCTGTTGTCTCCCCTAAATATCCCTCCTCTGCGTGGCATTGCAGAGCCCGATAACGATTGTCCAGCTCTATCTCCTGCTGGACCAGCCTGTCCAACTCAGTCACCCATTGCTCCTGGGGCCGCTCTCCCAGGAATGCCATCCGCAATGCCCGTTGGTCACTGGCCCGTTGCTCTTGGGTTGGAAAGCACTTGCCCTGTTTTATACCAGCGAGCCGGAGGGCTCCGATCCAGAGCTCCACCCGAATCTGCTGCCTGAGCTCCAGGTATTCATCCTCAGACACAGTCCTGGTGTATGTTGAAAGGATGATCCGCAGCAGCCCCAGGAACTCTGATGCCAGGTCCATATCTCCGCTGGGGTGACTGACGTCTGCTATGCTGATCTTGGATCCAGTTGGAGGTTTGGATGTCCCAGACTGCAGGAAGCTTTCCCGCTGCTTGCCACCAATGTCACGGAACGTCCCACACTCCGCTTGAGTGCTTCCGTCATATACCGCTTCCTAAGTTCTGGAACACGAGTCCAATGGATCCGGCTATAGGAACCCCCAAGAACTAGACAACACCAGTCTTGGAGTACATCAGGACTAACTCTTTATTTGAGATCTCACACACATTTATACAGCAGGCTGACTCAAAGCTAACCTAATTAACATGAGCTAATTTACTAAAAAAATGTACCCAGACCAGATGACAGACTTGTGGGCACCGAGCTTCACACAGTAGTATAAACACAATAGCTGGAGCTAATTACAATTAACAATACAAACAACAATCTCCCCCCTCCTCAGCCTAGACCATTCGTCTCCTAGCCAGTCCTGGAGGACAATGTGATCAGCTCTCTCAATTAACAGGTTGAGTTCAGAATCAACCAAACCAAGAATAGTCTCTACATACATCCTGGGAGATATTGTGGACAAATATTACTGTCCCATTTTAAGTAGTCCAAGATATATTTTCTCACTCACCCTGTGCCAGGATAGCACAGGGTGACTTAGACATAAGATGTATATGGGGAGCTGAAACAAGGACATCCCCTACTTTCCAAGGGATTCTGAGTTCCCTGAACTGAAGACCCTGAAACTGAGCTGCAGCACGATGGCCAAGACCATACAGCGGTATAACAGGACAGGTTCCACTCAGAACAGGCCTCGCCATGGTCCACCAAAGGAGTTGAGGTCACGTGATCAGCGTCATATCCAGAGGTTGTCTTTGGGAAATAGGTGAAAACGCGATGATGTCACGGCTCAGATAAAAACATGCGATGATGTCACCGCTCAGATGAAAACACGCGATGATGTCACCGCTCAGATGAAAACACGCGATGATGTCACTGCTCAGATGAAAACACGCGATGATGTCACCGCTCAGATGAAAACACGCGATGATGTCACCGCTCAGATGAAAACACACGATGATGTCACCGCTCAGATGAAAACACGCGATGATGTCACCGCTCAGATGAAAACACGCGATGATGTCACCGCTCAGATGAAAACACACGATGATGTCACCGCTCAGATGAAAACACGCGATGATGTCACCGCTCAGATGAAAACACGCGATGATGTCACCGCTCAGATGAAAACATGCGATGATGTCACCGCTCAGATGAAAACACGCGATGATGTCACCGCTCAGATAAAAACACGCGATGATGTCCCCGCTCAGATGAAAACACGCGATGATGTCACCGCTCAGATGAAAACACGCGATGATGTCACCGCTCAGATGAAAACACGCGATGATGTCACCGCTCAGATGAAAACACGCGATGATGTCCCCGCTCAGGTGAAAACGCGCGACGATGTCACAGTTTAGATGAAAACACACGATGATGTCACCGCTCAGATGAAAACACGCGATGATGTCACCGCTCAGATGAAAACACGCGATGATGTCACCGCTCAGATGAAAACACGCGATGATGTCACCGCTCAGATGAAAACACGCGATGATGTCACCGCTCAGATGAAAACACGCGATGATGTCACCGCTCAGATGAAAACACGCGATGATGTCCCCGCTCAGATGAAAACACGCGATGATGTCCCCGCTCAGATGAAAACACGCGATGATGTCACCGCTCAGATGAAAACACGCGATGATGTCACCGCTCAGATGAAAACACGCGATGATGTCACCGCTCAGATGAAAACACGCGATGATGTCACCGCTCAGGTGAAAACACGCGATGATGTCACCGCTCAGATGAAAACACGCGATGATGTCACCGCTCAGATGAAAACACGCGATGATGTCACCGCTCAGGTGAAAACGCGCGACGATGTCACAGTTTAGATGAAAACACACGATGATGTCACCGCTCAGATGAAAACACACGATGATGTCACCGCTCAGATGAAAACACGCGATGATGTCCCTGCTCAGGTGAAAACGCGCGACGATGTCCCCGCTCTGGTGAAAACACGTGATAAGGCGCCCCCCTCAGGTGGTGAACGCTCCCCTCGGGGCGTGCGATTTGGCGATTAAGCTCAGTCAGTGAACACATGTGAACCATCTCTGGGCTCTTTGCCGGAATCCTGGACTCCTCAGGGTGACCCTCCACTAGATGGAAATTAAAAATCTTCATAATGCAATAAAGTTTATAAAACTTTATTTAAGCAAAACAAATCCCCCCTCAGGGGTGCTAACACAGGGTGACAGGGTGATCCTCCTCCGCAGACAAATCTCCGATCTCCCCCTGAAGAAGATACGTCATCTCTGTATACAAGACGCGTTGGGGAGGAGACAGGATGGCACGATAGGCAGCTTGGTCTGCTGAGGGGAGGGGATGAATGAGGAGGAGGAGGTGATGGGGAGGTGATGAAGGAGGGGGGAGGGTGATGAATGAGGAGGAGGAGGTGATGGGGGAGGTGATGAAGGAGGGGGAGGGTGATGAATGAGGAGGAGGTGATGAATGAGAAGAAGGAGGTGATGGAGGGGGAGGGTGATGAATGAGGAGGAGGTGATGAAGGAGGAGGTGGAGTGTGATGAATGAGGAGGAGGGGGAGGTGATGAATGAGAAGGAGGAGGTGATGGAGAAGGAGGGTGATGAATGAGGAAAAGGTGACGAAGGAGGGGGTGACGGGGGAGAAGTTGATGAGGGGGTGAATGAGGAGGAGAGGGAGGGTGATCAATGAGGAGGAGGACGGGCAGGTGATGGGGGGAGGTGATGAATGAAGAGGAGGGGGTGGCGGGGGAGGAGTTGATGGGGTGAATGAGGAGGAGAGGGAGGGTGATAAATGAGGAGGGGCAGGTGATGGGGGAGGTGATGAATGAGGAGGAGGGGGTGGCGGGGGGAGGAGTTGATGGGGTGAATAAGGAGGAGAAGGAGGGGCAGGTGATGGGGGAGGTGATGAATGAGGAGGAGGGGGTGGCGGGGGAGGAGTTGATGGGGTGAATGAGGAGGAGAGGGAGGGGCAGGTGATGGGGGAGGTGATGAATGAGGAGGAGGGGGTGGCGGGGGAGGAGTTGATGGGGGGAGTGAATGTGGAGGAGGGGAGGTGATCATAGTCCCAAACTGTCCCTGATTTGGAGCAATGTCCCCTCTGTCCCTCTGTCCTCCTCATTTGTCCCTCATGTTGGTCTGATCCATATAGTTGTATATAAAATGTACTTTTTATCTTTCAAAAAGTGTTTCCCGGAGCCAAACTTTTCATCTGATTTCTAAATCGCTACATTTGTAAATTCCAAATGCCGATATAAAGGGATATAAAGGAATATAAAGGGATAGAAAGGAATAGAAAGGGATAGAAAGGAATAGAAAGGAATATAAAGGGATATAAAGGAATATAAAGGGATAGAAAGGAATACAAAGGGATATAAAGGAATATAAATGAATATAAAGGAATATACATAAATATAAAGGAATATAAATGAATATAAAGGGATATAAAGGATATAAAGGGATATAAAGGGATATAAAGGATATAAAGGGATATAAAGGGATATAAAGGGATATAAATAAATATAAAGGAATATAAAGGAATATAAAGGGATATAAAGGAATATAAATAAATATAAAGGAATATAAATGAATATAAAGGGATATAAAGGGATATAAAGGAATAGAAAGGAATATAAAGGGATATAAAGGAATATAAAGGAATATAAAGGGATATAAAGGGATATAAAGGAATATAAAGGAATATAAATAAATATAAAGGAATATAAATGAATATAAAGGAATATACATAAATATAAAGGAATATAAATGAATATAAAGGGATATAAAGGATATAAAGGGATATAAAGGGATATAAAGGAATATAAAGGAATATAAATGAATATAAAGGGATATAAAGGAATATAAAGGAATATAAAGAAATATAAAAGGATATAAAGGAATATAAATGAATATAAAGGAATATAAATGAATATAAATGAATATAAAGGAATATAAAGGGATATAAAGGAATATAAATGAATATAAATGAATATAAAGGAATATAAATGAATATAAAGGAATATAAAGAAATATGAAGGGATATAAAGGAATATAAAGGAATATAAATGAATATAAAGGGATATAAAGGAATATAAAGGAATATAAATGAATATAAAGGGATATAAATGAATATAAAGGAATATAAAGAGATATAAAGGGATATAAAGGAATATAAAGGAATATAAATGAATATAAAGGAATACAAAGGAATATAAAGGAATATAAAGTGATATAAATGAATATAAAGGGATATAAAGGAATATAAATGAATATAAAGGAATATAAATGAATATAAATGAATATAAATTAATATAAAGGGATATAAAGGAATATAAAAGGATATAAAGGAATATAAATGAATATAAAGGAATATAAATGAATATAAAGGAATATAAAAGGATATAAAGGAATATAAATGAATATAAAGGGATATAAAGGAATATAAATGAATATAAAGGAATATAAATGAATATAAATGAATATAAAGGGATATAAAGGAATATAAAAGGATATAAAGGAATATAAATGAATATAAAGGGATATAAAGGAATATAAAGGAATATAAAGGAATATAAATGAATATAAAGGGATATAAATGAATATAAAGGGATATAAATGAATATAAAGGGATATATAGGAATATAAATGAATATAAAGGGATATAAAGGGATAAAATAAATACTTGTGGTAAAAAAAAGAATTTGTGGGTTTAACTAATAATTATTTTTGTACAATTCTCTTTTAAAGGGGGTGTGTCTTATGCCTGTACACTTTTGCTGATAGGTGTCCCTTGTTCCCATCTCAAAAAGTTGGGAGGTGATGAATGAGGAGGAGGGGGGTGAATGAGGAGGGGGAAGGGTGATGAATGAGGAGGGGGGGTGGAGGGGTGAAGAATGAAGAGGAGGGGGGAGAAGGGTGAATGGGGAGGTGGAAGGGTGATGAATGAGGAGGAGGGGTGATGGGGGCTGAATGAGGAGGAGGGGGAAGGGGTGAATGAGGAAGTGGAAGGGTGATGAATGAGAAGGGGGAGTGGAGGGGTGAAGAATGAGGAGGAGGGGGTAGGGTGAATGAGGAGGGGGGGTGGAGAATGAGGAGGAGGGGTGAATGAGGAGGGAGAGGGGTGAATGAGGAGGAGGGGTGAATGAGGAGGGGGGGGGTGGAGGGGTGAAGAATGAGGAGGAGGGGGGAGAGGTGAATGAGGAGGGGGAAGGATGATGAATGAGGAGGGGGGGTGGAGGGGTGAAGAATGAGGAGGGATGAATGAGGAGGGGGGTGAAGGGGTGAAGAATGAGGAGGAGGGGGAGGGGTGAATGAGGAGGGGGAAGGGTAATGAATAAGGAGGGGGGAGGGGTGAATGAGGAGGAGGGGTGAATGAGGAGGGGGTGGAGGGGTGATGAATGAGGAGGGGTGAATGAGGAGGGGGAAGGGTGATGAATAAAGAGGAGGGGTGATGGGGGTGAATGAGGAAGAGGGGGAAGGGGTGAATGAGGAGGGGGAAGGGTGATGAATGAGGAGGAGGGGGAGGGGTGAATGAGGAGGGGGAAGGGTGATGAATGAGGAGGTGGGGGGCGGTGATGAATGAGGAGGGGGGAGGGGTGAATGAGGAGGAGGGGTGAATGAGGAGGGGGGAGGGGTGAATGAGGAGGAGGGGGGTAGGGTGAATGAGGAGGGGGGGTGGAGAATGAGGAGGAGGGGTGAATGAGGAGGGAGAGGGGTGAATGAGGAGGAGGGGTGAATGAGGAGGGGGGGGGTGGAGGGGTGAAGAATGAGGAGGAGGGGGGAGAGGTGAATGAGGAGGGGGAAGGATGATGAATGAGGAGGGGGGGTGGAGGGGGTGAAGAATGAGGAGGGATGAATGAGGAGGGGGGTGAAGGGGTGAAGAATGAGGAGGAGGGGGAGGGGTGAATGAGGAGGGGGAAGGGTAATGAATAAGGAGGGGGAGGGGTGAATGAGGAGGAGGGGTGAATGAGGAGGGGGTGGAGGGGTGATGAATGAGGAGGGGTGAATGAGGAGGGGGAAGGGTGATGAATAAAGAGGAGGGGTGATGGGGGTGAATGAGGAAGAGGGGGAAGGGGTGAATGAGGAGGGGGAAGGGTGATGAATGAGGAGGAGGGGGAGGGGTGAATGAGGAGGGGGAAGGGTGATGAATGAGGAGGTGGGGGGCGGTGATGAATGAGGAGGGGGGAGGGGTGAATGAGGAGGAGGGGTGAATGAGGAGGGGGGAGGGGTGAATGAGGAGGAGGGGGGAGGGGTGAATGAGGAGGAGAGGGGAGGGGTGAATGATTCTCGGAGAACACAGACAAGTTGTCACCCCAAATCCTCCCTGACTGTGACCCCGGGGGGAGGGGTCTGCATTGCCCTCGGGGGATGATTGGCTCTGGGATCAGGGAGGGGGCGGGGTTGATGAAAGGGCGGCACTTGGTGTGACACTGAGGAGAAGGGGCGGGGAAGACGGACAGACGAGGGGGCGGAGCATGCAAGCAGTGTGTAATGCCAGGGGCGTGGTCGGACGAATGGCGTCAGGCGATGGGGGCGGGGCCTGGTGGCATGAGCGCTGTGGTGGGCGGGGCCCCGGTGTGGAGGAGATGGCGGCTCCCCGGTTGGTTTTGGTGTTCAGCGGAAAGAGGAAATCCGGGAAAGATTTCATCACCGACCGACTACAGGAGAGGTGACCGATATCAGGACACGTGTCCCTGACCCCTCCCACAATGTCCCTGACCCCTCCCACAATGTCTCTAACCCCTACACTTCTTATCGTGCCTGACCCCGCCCCCTCTCGCTGACCCCTCCCTCTTTTGCTTCCTCCGTTATGGCTCCTTCTCCACTTATGTCTGACCCCTCCCCATTATGTCTGGCCCCTCCCCATTATGTCTCTGACCCCTCCCCATTATGTCTCTGACCCCTCCCCATTATGTCTCTGGCCCCTCCCCATTTTTTCTCTAACTACTCCCCCATGATTTGTCTGACCCCTCCCCCATGATGTCTTGCCGCCCCGTTATGTCTGACCCCTCCCCCATTATGTCTCTGGCCCCTCCCCATTATGTCTCTGGCCCCTCCCCATTATGTCTCTGACCCCTCCCCATTATGTCTGACCCCTCCCCATTATGTCTCTGACCCCTCCCTATTATGCCTTTGGCCCCTCCCCCATTATGTCTCTGGACCCTCCCCATTATGTATTTGACCCCTCCCTATTATGTCTCTGACCCCTCTTCATTTTTTTTCTGACTACTCCCCCATGATGTCTCTGGCTCCTCCCCATGATTTGTCTGACCCCTCCCCCATGATGTCTCGCCCCCCTTATGTCTGACCCCTCCCCCATTATGTCTCTGACCCCTCCCCATTATGTCTGACCCCTCCCCATTATGTCTTTGCCCCCCCCCATTATGTCTGACCCCTCCCCATTATGTCTCTGACCCCTCCCTATTATGTCTCTGACCCCTCCCCATTATGTCTCTGGCCCCTCCCCATTATGTCTCTGGCCCCTCCCCATTATGTCTCTGGCCCCACCCCATTATGTCTCTGACCCCTCCCTATTATGTCTGACCCCTCCCCATTATGTCTCTGACCCCTCCCTATTATGTCTCTGACCCCTCCCCATTATGTCTCTGGCCCCTCCCCATTATGTCTCTGGCCCCTCCCTATTATGTCTCTGGCCCCTCTCCATTATGTCTGACCCCTCCCCCATTATGTCTCTGATCCCTCCCCATTATGTCTCTGTTCCCTCCCCATTATGTCTGATCCCTCCCCATTATGTCTCTGACCCCTCCCTATTATGTCTCTGACCCCTCCCCATTATGTCTCTGCCCCTCCCCATTATGTCTCTGCCCCTCCCCATTATGTCTCTGGCCCCTCCCCATTTTTTCTCTGACTACTTCCCCATGATTTGTCTGACCCCTCCCCCATGATGTCTTGCCGCCCCGTTATGTCTGACCCCTCCCCCATTATGTCTCTGGCCCCTCCCCATTATGTCTCTGGCCCCACCCCATTATGTCTCTGACCCCTCCCCATTATGTCTGATCCCTCCCCATTATGTCTCTGATCCCTCCCCATTATGTCTGATCCCTCCCCATTATGTCTGATCCCTCCCCATTATGTCTGATCCCTCCCCATTATGTCTCTGGCCCCTCCCCATTATGTCTGATCCCTCCCCATTATGTCTCTGGCCCCTCCCCATTATGTCTGATCCCTCCCCATTATGTCTCTGGCCCCTCCCCATTATGTCTGATCCCTCCCCATTATGTCTCTGGCCCCTCCCCATTATGTCTGATCCCTCCCCCATTATGTCTCTGGACCCTCCCCATTATGTCTCTGACCCCTCCCTATTATGTCTCTGACCCCTCCCCATTATGTCTCTGACCCCTCCCTATTATATCTCTGACCCCTCCCCATTATGTCTCTGACCCCTCCCCATTATGTCTCTGACCCCTCCCCCATTATGTCTCTGGACCCTCCCCATTATGTCTCTGACCCCTCCCTATTATGTCTCTGACCCCTCTCCATTATGTCTGGCCCCTCCCCATTATGTCTCTGATCCCTCCCCATTATGTCTGATCCCTTACCCATTATGTCTCTGGACCCTCCCCATTATGTCTGATCCCTCCCCATTATGTCTCTGGCCCCTCCCCATTATGTCTGATCCCTCCCCATTATGTCTCTGGCCCCTCCCCATTATGTCTGATCCCTCCCCATTATGTCTCTGGCCCCTCCCCATTATGTCTGATCCCTCTCCATTATGTCTCTGGCCCCTCCCCATTATGTCTGACCCCTACCCATTATGTCTGACCCCTCCCCATTATGTCTGACCCCTCCCCATTATGTCTCTGACCCCTCCCCATTATGTCTCTGACCCCTCCCCATTATGTCTCTGGTCCCTCCCCATTTTTTTCTCTGACTACTCCCCCATGATTTGTCTGACCCCTCCCCCATGATGTCTTGCCGCCCCATTATGTCTGACCCCTCCCCCATTATGTCTCTGGCCCCTCCCCATTATGTCTCTGGCCCCACCCCATTATGTCTCTGACCCCTCCCCATTATGTCTGACCCCTCCCCATTATGTCTCTGACCCCTCCCTATTATGCCTTTGGCCCCTCCCCATTATGTCTGACCCCTCCCCATTATGTCTCTGACCCCTCCCTATTATGCCTTTGGCCCCTCCCCATTATGTCTGACCCCTCCCCCATTATGTCTCTGGACCCTCCCCATTATGTCTCTGACCCCTCCCTATTATGTCTCTGACCCCTCCCCATTTTTTTTCTGACTACTCCCCATGATGTCTCTGGCTCCTCCCCATGATTTGTCTGACCCCTCCCCCATGATGTCTCGCCCCCCTTATGTCTGACCCCTCCCCATTATGTCTCTGACCCCTCCCCATTATGTCTCTGGCCCCTCCCCATTTTTTCTCTGACTACTCCCCATTATGTCTCTGACCCCTCCCCATTATGTCTCTGGCCCCTCCCCATTTTTTCTCTGACTACTCCCCCATGATTTGTCTGACCCCTCCCCCATGATGTCTTGCCGCCCCGTTATGTCTGACCCCTCCCCCATTATGTCTCTGGCCCCTCCCCATTATGTCTCTGGCCCCACCCCATTATGTCTCTGACCCCTCCCCATTATGTCTGACCCCTCCCCATTATGTCTCTGACCCCTCCCTATTATGTCTCTGGCCCCTCTCCATTATGTCTGACCCCTCCCCCATTATGTCTCTGGACCCTCCCCATTATGTCTCTGACCCCTCCCCATTATGTCTCTGACCCCTCCCCATTATGTCTCTGGCCCCTCCCCATTTTTTCTCTAACTACTCCCCATGATTTGTCTGACCCCTCCCCCATGATGTCTTGCCGCCCCGTTATGTCTGACCCATGTCTCTGGCCCCTCCCCATTATGTCTCTGGCCCCACCCCATTATGTCTCTGACCCCTCCCATTATGTCTGACCCCTCCCCATTATGTCTCTGACCCCTCCCTATTATGTCTCTGGCCCCTCTCCACTTATGTCTGACCCCTCCCCATTATGTCTGGCCCCTCCCCATTATGTCTCTGACCCCTCCCCATTATGTCTCTGACCCCTCCCCATTATGTCTCTGGCCCCTCCCCATTTTTTCTCTAACTACTCCCCCATGATTTGTCTGACCCCTCCCCCATGATGTCTTGCCGCCCCGTTATGTCTGACCCCTCCCCCATTATGTCTCTGGCCCCTCCCCATTATGTCTCTGGCCCCTCCCCATTATGTCTCTGACCCCTCCCCATTATGTCTGACCCCTCCCCATTATGTCTCTGACCCCTCCCTATTATGCCTTTGGCCCCTCCCCCATTATGTCTCTGGACCCTCCCCATTATGTATTTGACCCCTCCCTATTATGTCTCTGACCCCTCTTCATTTTTTTTCTGACTACTCCCCCATGATGTCTCTGGCTCCTCCCCATGATTTGTCTGACCCCTCCCCCATGATGTCTCGCCCCCCTTATGTCTGACCCCTCCCCCATTATGTCTCTGACCCCTCCCCATTATGTCTGACCCCTCCCCATTATGTCTTTGCCCCCCCCCATTATGTCTGACCCCTCCCCATTATGTCTCTGACCCCTCCCTATTATGTCTCTGACCCCTCCCCATTATGTCTCTGGCCCCTCCCCATTATGTCTCTGGCCCCTCCCCATTATGTCTCTGGCCCCACCCCATTATGTCTCTGACCCCTCCCTATTATGTCT
The DNA here is from genome assembly GCA_037953035.1 of Aquarana catesbeiana. NCBI lineage: Eukaryota > Metazoa > Chordata > Amphibia > Anura > Ranidae > Aquarana > Aquarana catesbeiana. The sequence continues at coordinate 22,818 of JBBHAA010002931.1, read as the reverse complement.
CTGGCCCCTCTCCATTATGTCTGACCCCTCCCCCATTATGTCTCTGATCCCTCCCCATTATGTCTCTGTTCCCTCCCCATTATGTCTGATCCCTCCCCATTATGTTGTCTCTGACCCCTCCCTATTATGTCTCTGACCCCTCCCCATTATGTCTCTGACCCCTCCCCATTATGTCTCTGCCCCTCCCCATTATGTCTCTGGCCCCTCCCCATTTTTTCTCTGACTACTCCCCCATGATTTGTCTGACCCCTCCCCCATGATGTCTTGCCGCCCCGTTATGTCTGACCCCTCCCCCATTATGTCTCTGGCCCCTCCCCATTATGTCTCTGGCCCCACCCCATTATGTCTCTGACCCCTCCCCATTATGTCTGATCCCTCCCCATTATGTCTCTGATCCCTCCCCATTATGTCTGATCCCTCCCCATTATGTCTGATCCCTCCCCATTATGTCTGATCCCTCCCCATTATGTCTCTGGCCCCTCCCCATTATGTCTGATCCCTCCCCATTATGTCTCTGGCCCCTCCCCATTATGTCTGATCCCTCCCCATTATGTCTCTGGCCCCTCCCCATTATGTCTGATCCCTCCCCCATTATGTCTCTGGACCCTCCCCATTATGTCTCTGACCCCTCCCTATTATGTCTCTGACCCCTCCCCATTATGTCTCTGACCCCTCCCTATTATATCTCTGACCCCTCCCCATTATGTCTCTGACCCCTCCCCATTATGTCTCTGACCCCTCCCCCATTATGTCTCTGGACCCTCCCCATTATGTCTCTGACCCCTCCCTATTATGTCTCTGACCCCTCTCCATTATGTCTGGCCCCTCCCCATTATGTCTCTGATCCCTCCCCATTATGTCTGATCCCTTACCCATTATGTCTCTGGACCCTCCCCATTATGTCTGATCCCTCCCCATTATGTCTCTGGCCCCCTCCCCATTATGTCTGATCCCTCCCCATTATGTCTCTGGCCCCTCCCCATTATGTCTGATCCCTCCCCATTATGTCTCTGGCCCCTCCCCATTATGTCTGATCCCTCTCCATTATGTCTCTGGCCCCTCCCCATTATGTCTGACCCCTCCCCCATTATGTCTGACCCCTCCCCATTATGTCTGACCCCTCCCCATTATGTCTCTGACCCCTCCCCATTATGTCTCTGACCCCTCCCCATTATGTCTCTGGTCCCTCCCCATTTTTTTCTCTGACTACTCCCCCATGATTTGTCTGACCCCTCCCCCATGATGTCTTGCCGCCCCATTATGTCTGACCCCTCCCCCATTATGTCTCTGGCCCCTCCCCATTATGTCTCTGGCCCCACCCCATTATGTCTCTGACCCCTCCCCATTATGTCTGACCCCTCCCCATTATGTCTCTGACCCCTCCCTATTATGCCTTTGGCCCCTCCCCATTATGTCTGACCCCTCCCCATTATGTCTCTGACCCCTCCCTATTATGCCTTTGGCCCCTCCCCATTATGTCTGACCCCTCCCCCATTATGTCTCTGGACCCTCCCCATTATGTCTCTGACCCCTCCCTATTATGTCTCTGACCCCTCCCCATTTTTTTTCTGACTACTCCCCCATGATGTCTCTGGCTCCTCCCCATGATTTGTCTGACCCCTCCCCCATGATGTCTCGCCCCCCTTATGTCTGACCCCTCCCCATTATGTCTCTGACCCCTCCCCATTATGTCTCTGGCCCCTCCCCATTTTTTCTCTGACTACTCCCCATTATGTCTCTGACCCCTCCCCATTATGTCTCTGGCCCCTCCCCATTTTTTCTCTGACTACTCCCCCATGATTTGTCTGACCCCTCCCCCATGATGTCTTGCCGCCCCGTTATGTCTGACCCCTCCCCCATTATGTCTCTGGCCCCTCCCCATTATGTCTCTGGCCCCACCCCATTATGTCTCTGACCCCTCCCCATTATGTCTGACCCCTCCCCATTATGTCTCTGACCCCTCCCTATTATGTCTCTGGCCCCTCTCCATTATGTCTGACCCCTCCCCCATTATGTCTCTGGACCCTCCCCATTATGTCTCTGACCCCTCCCTATTATGTCTCTGACCCCTCCCCATTATGTCTCTGACCCCTCCCTATTATATCTCTGACCCCTCCCCATTATGTCTCTGACCCCTCCCTATTATGTCTCTGGCCCCTCTCCATTATGTCTGACCCCTCCCCCATTATGTCTCTGGACCCTCCCCATTATGTCTCTGACCCCTCCCTATTATGTCTCTGACCCCTCCCCATTATGTCTCTGACCCCTCCCTATTATGTCTCTGGACCCTCCCCATTATGTCTCTGACCCCTCCCTATTATGTCTCTGACCCCTCTCCATTATGTCTGGCCCCTCCCCATTATGTCTCTGATCCCTCCCCATTATGTCTGATCCCTCCCCATTATGTCTGATCCCTCCCCATTATGTCTCTGATCCCTCCCATTATGTCTGATCCCTCCCCATTATGTCTCTGGCCCCTCCCCATTATGTCTGATCCCTCCCCATTATGTCTCTGGCCCCTCCCCATTATGTCTGATCCCTCCCCATTATGTCTCTGGCCCCTCCCCATTATGTCTGATCCCTCTCCATTATGTCTCTGGCCCCTCCCCATTATGTCTGACCCCTCCCCATTATGTCTGACCCCTCCCCATTATGTCTCTGACCCCTCCCCATTATGTCTCTGGTCCCTCCCCATTTTTTCTCTGACTACTCCCCCATGATTTGTCTGACCCCTCCCCCATGATGTCTTGCCGTCCCGTTATGTCTGACCCCTCCCTCATTATGTCTCTGGCCCCACCCCATTATGTCTCTGACCCCTCCCCATTATGTCTGACCCCTCCCCATTATGTCTCTGACCCCTCCCTATTATGCCTTTGGCCCCTCCCCATTATGTCTGACCCCTCCCCCATTATGTCTCTGGACCCTCCCCATTATGTCTCTGACCCCTCCCTATTATGTCTCTGACCCCTCCCCATTTTTTTTCTGACTACTCCCCCATGATGTCTCTGGCTCCTCCCATGATTTGTCTGACCCCTCCCCCATGATGTCTCGCCCCCCTTATGTCTGACCCCTCCCCCATTATGTCTCTGACCCCTCCCCATTATGTCTCTGCCCCCCCCATTATGTCTGACCCCTCCCCATTATGTCTCTGGCCCCTCCCCATTTTTTCTCTGACTACTCCCCCATGATTTGTCTGACCCCTCCCCCATGATGTCTTGCCGCCCCGTTATGTCTGACCCCTCCCCCATTATGTCTCTGGCCCCTCCCCATTATGTCTCTGGCCCCACCCCATTATGTCTCTGACCCCTCCCCATTATGTCTCTGACCCCTCCCCATTATGTCTCTGGCCCCTCCCCATTTTTTCTCTGACTACTCCCCCATGATTTGTCTGACCCCTCCCCCATGATGTCTTGCCGCCCCGTTATGTCTGACCCCTCCCCCATTATGTCTCTGGCCCCTCCCCATTATGTATGATCCCTCCCCATTATGTCTGATCCCTCCCCATTATGTCTCTGATCCCTCCCCATTATGTCTGATCCCTCCCCATTATGTCTCTGGCCCCTCCTCATTATGTCTGATCCCTCCCCATTATGTCTCTGGCCCCTCCCCATTATGTCTGATCCCTCCCCATTATGTCTCTGGCCCCTCCCCATTATGTCTGATCCCTCTCCATTATGTCTCTGGCCCCTCCCCATTATGTCTGACCCCTCCCCATTATGTCTCTGACCCCTCCCCATTATGTCTCTGGTCCCTCCCCATTTTTTCTCTGACTACTCCCCCATGATTTGTCTGACCCCTCCCCCATGATGTCTTGCCGCCCCGTTATGTCTGACCCCTCCCCCATTATGTCTCTGGCCCCTCCCCATTATGTCTCTGGCCCCACCCCATTATGTCTCTGACCCCTCCCCGTTATGTCTGACCCCTCCCCATTATGTCTCTGACCCCTCCCTATTATGTCTGACCCCTCCCCATTATGTCTCTGACCCCTCCCTATTATGCCTTTGGCCCCTCCCCATTATGTCTGACCCCTCCCCCATTATGTCTCTGGACCCTCCCCATTATGTCTCTGACCCCTCCCTATTATGTCTCTGACCCCTCCCCATTTTTTTTCTGACTACTCCCCCATGATGTCTCTGGCTCCTCCCCATGATTTGTCTGACCCCTCCCCCATGATGTCTCGCCCCCTTATGTCTGACCCCTCCCCCATTATGTCTCTGACCCCTCCCCATTATGTCTCTGCCCCCCCCATTATGTCTGACCCCTTCCCATTATGTCTCTGACCCCTCCCCATTATGTCTATGACCCCTCCCCATTATGTCTCTGACCCCTCCCCATTATGTCTCTGGCCCCTCCCCATTTTTTCTCTGACTACTCCCCCATGATGTCTCTGGCTCCTCCCTATGATTTGTCTGACCCCTCCCCCATGATTTCTCGCCCCCCCTTGTGTCTGACCCCTCCCCCCATTATGTCTCTGGCCCCTCCCCCTTTATATCTCTGGCCCCTCCCTCATTATGTTTCTGACCCCTCCCCTGTGTCTGACTCCTCCCATATCATGTCTCTAACCCCTCCCCCGCTCTCTATTCTTCCAGCCTCAGCGGTGACACGTGCGCCATCCTGCGTCTCTCAGGGCCCCTAAAGAAGCAGTTTGCTCAGGTGAGTGTCGGGATGTCCCCATATATTAGGGTCCCGCCTTGTACTCCGCCCCCTCTATATGTCCCCCTATATTAGGGTCCCGCCTTGTACTCCGCCCCCTCTATATGTCCCCCTATATTAGGGTCCCGCCTTGTACTCCGCCCCCTCTCTATGTCCCCCTATATTAGGCCCCCCTTGTACTCCGCCCCCTCTATATGTCCCCCTATATTAGGGCCCGCCTTTTACTCCGCCCCCTCTATATGTCCCCCTATATTAGGGTCCCGCCTTGTACTCCGCCCCCTCTATATGTCCCCCTATATTAGGCCCCCCTTGTACTCCGCCCCCTCTATATGTCCCCCTATATTAGGTCCCCCTTGTACTCCGCCCCCTCTATATGTCCCCCTATATTAGGGTCCCGCCTTGTACTCCGCCCCCTCTATATGTCCCCCTATATTAGGCCCCCCTTGTACTCCGCCCCCTCTATATGTCCCCCTATATTAGGGCCCGCCTTTTACTCCGCCCCTCTATATGTCCCCCTATATTAGGCCCCGCTTTGTACTCCGCCCCTCTATATGTCCCCCTATATTAGGGTCCCGCCTTGTACTCCGCCCCTCTATATGTCCCCCTATATTAGGGTCCCGCCTTGTACTCCGCCCCCACTATATGTCCCCCTATATTAGGGTCCCGCCTTGTACTCCGCCCCCTCTATATGTCCCCCTATATTAGGGTCCCGCCTTGTACTCCGCCCCCTCTATATGTCCCCCTATATTAGGCCCGCCTTGTACTCCGCCCCTTTATATGTCCCCCTATATTAGGGCCCGCTTTGTACTCCGCCCCTCTATATGTCCCCCTATATTAGGCCCCCCTTGTATTCCTCCCCCTCTATATGTCCCCTATATTAGGGCCCGCCTTGTACTCCGTCCCTCTATATGTCCCCCTATATTAGGGCCCCGCCTTGTACTCCGCCCCCCTCTATATGTCCCCCTATATTAGGGCCCCGCCTTGTACTCCGCCCCTTTATATGTCCCCCTATATTAGGGCCCGCTTTGTACTCCGCCCCTCTATATGTCCCCCTATATTTGGCCCCCCTTGTACTCCTCCCCCTCTATATGTCCCCCTATATTAGGCCCCCCTTGTACCCCGCCCCCTCTATATGTCCCCCTATATTAGGGCCCCGCCTTGTACTCCGCCCCTCTATATGTCCCCCTATATTAGGGCCCCGCCTTGTACTCCGCCCCCTCTATATGTCCCCCTTTATTAGGGTCCCGCCTTGTACTCCGCCCCCTCTATATGTCCCCCTATATTAGGCCCAGCCTTGTACTCCACCCCCTCTATATGTCCCCCTATATTAGACCCGCCTTGTACTTCGCCCCTCTATATGTCCCCCTATATTAGGGCCCCGCCTTGTACTCCACCCCCTCTATATGTCCCCCTATATTAGGCCCGCCTTGTACTGCACCCCTCTATATGTCCCCCTATATTAAGGCCCCGCCTTGTACTCCGCCCCTCTATATGTCCCCCTATATTAGACCCGCCTTGTACTGCACCCCTCTATATGTCCCCCTATATTAGGGCCCCGCCTTGTACTCCGCCCCTCTATATGTCCCCCTATATTAGGGCCCCGCCTTGTACTCCGCCCCTCTATATGTCCCCCTATATTAGGACCCCGCCTTGTACTCCGCCCCCTCTATATGTCCCCCTATATTAGGTCCACGCCTTGTACTCCGCCCCTCTATATGTCCCCCTATATTAGGGCCCCGCCTTGTACTCCTCCCCCTCTATATGTCCCCCTATATTATCCCCCCTTGTACTCCGCCCCCTCTATATGTCACCCTATATTAGGCCCCGCTTTGTACTCCGCCCCTCTATATGTCCCCCTATATTAGGCCCCCCTTGTACTCCTCCCCCTCTATATGTCCCCCTATATTAGGGCCCGCCTTGTACTCCGCCCCTCTATATGTCCCCCTATATTAGGCCCGCCTTGTACTGCACCCCTCTATATGTCCCCCTATATTAGGGCCCCGCCTTGTACTCCGCCCCTCTATATGTCCCCCTATATTAGGGCCCCGCCTTGTACTCCGCCCCTCTATATGTCCCCCTATATTAGGGCCCCGCCTTGTTCTCTGCCCCCTCTATATGTCCCCCTATATTAGGGCCACGCCTTGTACTCCGCCCCCTCTATATGTCCCCCTATATTAGGGTCCCGCCTTGTTCTCTGCCCCCTCTATATGTCCCCCTATATTAGGGTCCCGCCTTGTACTCCTCCCCCTCTATATGTCCCCCTATATTAGGCCCAGCCTTGTACTCCTCCCCCTCTATATGTCCCACTATATTAGGGCCCGCCTTGTACCCCCCCCTCTATATGTCCCCCCTATATTAGGCCCCGCTTTGTACTCCGCCCCTCTATATGTCCCCCTATATTAGGCCCCGCTTTGTACTCCCCCCCTCTATATGTCCCCCTATATTAGGGCCCGCCTTGTACTCCGTCCCTCTATATGTCCCCCTATATTAGGGGCCCGCCTTGTACTCTGCCCCTCTATATGTCCCCCTATATTAGGCCCCGCTTTGTACTCCGCCCCTCTATATGTCCCCCTATATTAGGCCCCCCTTGTACTCCACCCCCTCTATATGTCCCCCTATATTAGGGCCCCGCCTTGTACTCCGCCCCTCTATATGTCCCCCTATATTAGGGCCCCGCCTTGTACTCCGCCCCCTCTATATGTCCCCCTATATTAGGGTCCCGCCTTGTACTCCGCCCCCTCTATATGTCCCCCTATATTAGGGTCCCGCCTTGTACTCCGCCCCCTCTATATGTCCCACTATATTAGGCCCGCCTTGTACTCCGCCCCTTTATATGTCCCCCTATATTAGGGCCTGCTTTGTACTCCGCCCCTCTATATGTCCCCCTATATTAGGCCCCCCTTGTACTCCTCCCCCTCTATATGTCCCCCTATATTAGGCCCCCCTTGTACTCCGCCCCCTCTATATGTCCCCCTATATTAGGCCCAGCCTTGTACTCCTCCCCCTCTATATGTCCCCCTATATTAGGCCCAGCCTTGTACTCCTCCCCCTCTATATGTCCCCCTATATTAGGGCCCCGCCTTGTACTCCGCCCCCTCTATATGTCCCCCTATATTAGGCCCAGCCTTGTACTCCGTCCCCTGTATATGTCCCCCTATATTAGGGCCCCGCCTTGTACTCCACCCCCTCTATATGTCCCCCTATATTAGGGCCCGCCTTGTACTCCGCCCCTCTATATGTCCCCCTATATTAGGCCCGCCTTGTACTCCGCCCCTCTATATGTCCCCTTATATTAGGGCCCCGCCTTGTACTCCACCCCCTCTATATGTCCCCCTATATTAGGGCCCGCCTTTTACTCCGCCCCTCTATATGTCCCCCTATATTAGGCCCGCCTTGTACTCCGCCCCTCTATATGTCCCCCTATATTAGGGCCCCGCCTTGTACTCCACCCCCTCTATATGTCCCCCTATGTTAGGGCCCGCCTTGTACTCCGCCCCTCTATATGTCCCCCTATATTGGGGCCCGCCTTGTACTTCGCCCCTCTATATGTCCCCCTATATTATGCCCGCCTTGTACTGCACCCCTCTATATGTCCCCCTATATTAGGGCCCCGCCTTGTACTCCGCCCCTCTATATGTCCCCCTATATTAGGCCCGCCTTGTACTGCACCCCTCTATATGTCCCCCTATATTAGGGCCCCGCCTTGTACTCCGCCCCTCTATATGTCCCCCTATATTAGGGCCCTGCCTTGTACTCCGCCACCTCTATATGTCCCCCTATATTAGGGCCACGCCTTGTACTCTGCCCCCTCTATATGTCCCCCTATATTAGGGTCCCGCCTTGTTCTCCGCCCCTCTATATGTCCCCCTATATTAGGGTCCCGTCTTTTATTCCACCCCCTCTATATGTCCCCCTATATTAGGGCCCCGCCTTGTACTCTGTCCCCTCTATATGTGCCCCTATATTATGGCCCTGCCTTGTACTCCGCCCCCCTATATGTCCCCCTATATTATGGCCCCGCCTTGTTCTGCTCCCCCTCTATATGTCGCTCTGTATTAGGGCCCCGCCCCCTCTATATGTCGCTCTATATTAGGGGCCCGCCCCCTCTATATGTCGCTCTGTATTAGGGCCCCGCCCCCTCTATATGTCGCTCTGTATTAGGGGCCCCGCCTTGTAGTCCGACCCCTCTATATGTCGCTCTGTATTAGGGCCCCGCCTTGTGCTCCGCCCCCTCTATATGTTCCTCTGTATTAGGGCCCCGCCTTGTGCTCCGCCCCCTTTATATGTCGCTCTGTATTAGGGCCCCGCCTTGTGCTCCGCCCCCTCTATATGTCGCTCTGTATTAGGGCCCCGCCTTGTGCTCCGCCCCCTTTATATGTCGCTCTGTATTAGGGCCCCGCCTTGTGCTCCGCCCCCTCTATATGTCGCTCTGTATTAGGGGCCCCGCCTTGTACTCCGCCCCCTCTATATGTCGCTGTGTATTAGGGGCCCCGCCTTGTGCTCCGCCCCCTCTATATGTCGCTGTGTATTAGGGGCCCTGCCTTGTGCTCCGCCCCTTTATATGTCGCTCTGTATTAGTGGCCCTGCCTTGTACTCCGCCCCCTCTATATGTCGCTGTGTATTAGGGGCCCTGCCTTGTGCTCCGCCCCTTTATATGTCGCTCTGTATTAGTGGCCCTGCCTTGTACTCCGCCCCCTCTATATGTCGCTCTGTATTAGGTGCCCTGCCTTGTACTCCGCCCCCTCTATATGTTGCTCTGTATTAGGGCCCCGCCTTGTACTCCGCCCCCTTTATATGTCGCTCTGTATTAGGGGCCCTGCCTTGTACTCCGCCCCCTCTATATGTTGCTCTGTATTAGGGCCCCGCCTTGTACTCCGCCCCCTTTTATATGTCGCTCTGTATTAGGTGCCCTGCCTTGTACTCCGCCCCCTCTATATGTTGCTCTGTATTAGGGCCCCGCCTTGTACTCCGCCCCCTCTATATATCGCTCTGTATTAGGGGCCCTGCCTTGTACTCCGCCCCCTCTATATGTTGCTCTGTATTAGGGCCCCGCCTTGTACTCCGCCCCCTTTATATGTCGCTCTGTATTAGGGGCCCTGCCTTGTACTCTGCCCCCTCTATATGTTGCTCTGTATTAGGGCCCCGCCTTGTACTCCGCCCCCTTTATATGTCGCTCTGTATTAGGGGCCCTGCCTTGTACTCCGCCCCCTCTATATGTTGCTCTGTATTAGGGCCCCGCCTTGTACTCCGCCCCCTTTATATGTTGCTCTGTATTAGGGGCCCTGTCTTGTACTCCGCCCCCTTTATATATCGCTCTCCTTTCCTCCCCAGGAACGCGGTTTGGACTTCCAACGTCTGCTGGACGCCAGCGAGTACAAAGAGACGTACCGAGCCGCCATGATCCGCTGGGGGGAGGAGAAGAGGAACTCCGACCCCGGCTTCTTCTGCCGCCTCATCGTGGAGGGCGTGACCCAGCCTGTGTGGGTACGAACTCCCCGCCCACAGGGCGAGCCGTAACCATGGCACCCAATCCGATTTCTCAGTAATCCTCCCCACAAGTCTTCATAGGCTCCACCCACCAGGAGCCACACTGCCCTCCCACTGCATCTGCTGACACTTCCTTCTCTCCAATCAGATCGTCAGTGATGCGCGGCGGAGGTCAGACGTGGATTGGTTCCTGTCATCGTACGGCGCCATCACCCAGACCGTGCGCGTGGAGGCGTCACCGGAGACCCGGAGGGCCAGAGGATGGGAGTACACCCCCGGTGAGGAGATACAAGGGGACCCCAACAACCACCCCATCATCATCATCAATTCCCCCCACCGGGGTCCACATCACAGCTGCCATCAGAGTCTCCCCCACACTTTTACATCAGGGTCCCCATCAGAGCGTGACCCCTTAAATTAGTGTCCCAGCAGATCCCCTCCCACATCAGGGTCACCCCTTATATTATATTGGGGATCCCCACACATCAGAGTCCCCTCCATATCAGAATCCCCATCAGAGTCACACCTTACATTAGGGTCTCCATCAGAGTCCCCCCCTACATCAAGAGTCCCCCCCCCTTACATCAGGGTCCCCATCAATGCCTCCCCCCCTTACATGAGGGTCACCACTTACAGTAGGGTCTCCATCAGAGTCCCCCCCTCCTACATCAATAGTCCTCATCAGAGTCCCCCCCTTACATCAGGATCCCCATCAGTGTCCCCCCCCCATCTACATCAGTAGTCCCTGTCAAGAGTCCCCCCCTTACATCAGGATCCCCCTTGTATTAGGGTCTCCATCAGAGTCCCCCCCCCCACATCAGTAGTCCTTATAACCCCCCCTTTACATCATGGTTCCCAGCGGATCTCCCAAACCCCCCCCCAATCAGGTTCCTCATCATACCCCCCCACATCGGTGTTCCCATCAGATCCCCCTCCATCGGAGTCGTTCCCCCCCCCCCCCCCACACACACACATAAGGGTCACCCCTTACATCGGGGTCCCCATCAGATCTCCCCCCCCCCCCACGAGGGTCACCCCGTAAATTAGGGTCTCCATCAGAGTCCCCCCCCTTACATCAGGGTCCCCAGCGATCTCCCAAACCCCCCTCCCCCCAGATCAGGTTCCCCATCATATCTTCCCACCCCACATCGGGAGTCCCCATCAGATCCCCCCATCAGTGTCCCACCCCCCCACTTAAAAGTCACTCCTTACATTATGGTCTCCATCTGAGTCCCCCCTTCATGAGGGTCACCCCTTACATTAGGGTCTCCATCAGAGTCGTTGCCCCCCCACCCCTTACATCAATAGCCCTCATCAGAGTCCCCCCTTACATCAGGGTCCCCATCAGATCTCTCCCCCTTATGAGGGTCACCCCTTACATTAGGGTCTCCATCAGAGTCGTTTTTCCCCCTACATCAATAATCCTCATCGGAGTCCCCCCCACATCAGGGTCCTCATCAGATCTCCACATCAGGGTCCCCCTTACAATAGGGTTCCTGTCAGAGTCCCCCTTTACACCACACCCCTTCACTAGAGGGACCCCTGGGAAATGATTAGGGCTCTCGGTGTAACTGCAATGATTGGCGGCTGTCAGATGTACAGATATATATAGATATATTTCGTAGATTCCTCTCCATTTCCTCTTTTCTATTCCTGTCTTTCCTCGCAGAGGTGGACGAGGCGGAGTCAGAGTGCGGTCTGGACACCGGCGTGACGTTTGATTGGATCATCTCCAACGACGGGGACCAGAGCGCCCTGGAGGAGCAGCTCCGCCAACTGACGGCGTTCATCCGCAGCAAGCTGACCGCGGAGGTGTGACCGGACGTTGTACTGTGACCCCGCCCATGGGAGCGACATCGCTTGTAGGCGGAGCATCATCGGCGTACGCGTCTCTGATCGTCGCTCCAAATCGGACTGATTTATAATAATTATCTGTCGGGCTGCTTGGGAGGAGCCAAGTGGGAGGAGGAGTTCCTGTATCTCCTGTATTGATCGCAGTGTACGGATAAGAGGCGGAGCCGTGGGGGGGGCCTCCATCATAAATATATTACAGGTGCTGATCCATTCCTTAAAGGGCCAGTCCACCCCGAAGTGAAGTCTCTGTTCCAGGTGGACCGGTACTCATTCCGTGTGCCTGCTGGGACTTGTAGTGCGTTGGCAGGTTGGTCCCGCCCCCAAAACACGTGTCTGTTATTAATTTACACTAATAAATGATTCCAATGGTTTGATGAGTTTTTGCTTCTTGTGTGGGCGGAGTTTTCGCTTTTGCAGCAGTTGCGCAGCGCCGATCTTCGTGAATTCCAGGGCCAATGAATGGGAATAATTGCTGACCCACAGCTCGCCAGACTCCGCCCACATTGGCGGAATAATTTACTGAGTTATTGGGGGTCATTTCATTGTACTGTGTGGGTGGAAGGGATGAGGATGACCTCCCCAGGCTTACATTAGTGTCTGGGCTCTTCCTCCTTTATTAATGGCTCTTCTTGTGGCAGGGTGACCCCTGGAACCTCCATTGTCCTGTAGGGCCACCCTCATGGGATGTAACCTTATAAGGGGGCCCCCAGAACCCTCATTGTACCCAGAGAGGACCTTTTCAATGGCTCACCCAACTGCAATTCAAGGGTCCCAAAAAGCCAACCAATACAAAGTATGTCAGGGTCCAGTATGTTAGGGACCCAGCCCCCTATAATGAGGGGCCCTGGGAAGCTCTCTGCATCGGGAAACGCAAAGGGCCCCAGATAACGCCATCAGAGAGGGACCATGGAAAGTGAAGACACCCAGGGACTGCTGTGTGGGCCTCACGGAACCTCCATTGTAGTACAGGGCCCCTCTTATGGGATGTGACCTTAAAAAGGGGCCCCCAAACTCTCATTGTAGACCTCCAGAGAGGACCCTTTAACGTCTCACCTCCCCCAAGTGCTATTCAAGGTTTCTGGTAGCCAATCAGAACAACGTATGCCAGGGGCTAGTATGTTGGGGCCCCAGGGGACTACTGCGCTCAGTATATTGTAGGGCCCTGGGAAGCTCTCTGCATCGGGAACCACAAGGGGCCCCTGGTTACCCATCAGAGAGGGGACACAGGAAATGAAGACACCCGAGGACCTTCATGGTGGTGTGGGGGTCATCCTCATGAGATGTAACCTTTTAAAGGGGCCCCCACAACCCTCTTTGTACCCAGAGAAGACCTCCAGAGAGGACCCTTCAATGGCTCACCTCCCCTGGCTCCAATTTGAGGTTCCAGATGGCCAATCAGCACAAACTATGACAGGGGCTAGTATGTTGGGAGTTCCCCTGAGCATCTCATCCTATATGTAGACCCTGATTGAAGCGTTTGAGGGGCCCAACGAGCAGCTCTGGAATAATATCACTCAGGGGACCCTTGTGAAGACATTTGAAGATACTCCTGTGTTGGAGTCATTGTGTGACCCCTGTGTGGACTCTGTTAGGGGCCCTCGGGGACCCGCCACACTATGCTGAGTATATTGTGGGGCCCCGGGAAGCTCTCTGTATCGTTAACCATGATAACACCTTCAGATGGGGCCACAGAAAGTGAAGACACCCAAGGACCACTGTGTTGGCCCCATAGAACCTCCCATTGTGGTACATCCCTCTCATGGGGTGTGTCCTTATAAAGGGGCCCCCTGAACCCTCACGGTACCCAGTGAAGACCTCCAGATAGGACCCTTCAATCACTTGCCTCCCCCAACTGCTATTTGAGGTTCCTGATAGCCAATCAACACAAAGTATGCCAGGAGCCAGTATTTTAGGGGCCCTGAGGACTGCTGCGCTGTTTATATTGAGTGGCTTTGGGAAGCTCTCTGCACCAGGAACCACGAGGGGCCCTAGGTAACTCCATCAGAGGGGGGCCATAGGAAGTCACATAGGGGCTGCAGTGTGGGTCCCGCAGAACCTCCATTGTAGTGTGGGGCCCCTCTCATGGGATGTGACCTTATAAAGGGGCCCTAAAAACTTTTATTGTACCCAGAGTAGACCTCCAGAGAGGACCCTTCAACAGCTCGCTTCCCCCAACTCCAATTCGATGTTCCCTATAGCCAATCAATACAAAGTATGCCACCTTAAGGGGTGAAGGACCCCCCAACACCACCATGTATGCAGGCACAATGAGATTATTGGGAGTTATTTTCTGCCCATTGTACTGTGTGGGGGAAGGGGGTGAGGTTGACCCCAGGATCGGAGGAGGAGAGGAGTTTCTTGTGTCATTCAGTCCCCAGAGTGGAGCATGGTGGATCAATAGGGATCTGCTGGAGGACCATTCTGGCCAATCGGTTCTCCTCCTGTGATTGGCTGGTGTGAGGGTGTCCATGCACATGGGTGCCGATAAGGGGGTGCAGGCGGTACTCTCGTACTGGGCCCCACTGGGTCTGTGGGTGGCCCCGGTGCAGTGTCCACCTTTCAGGGACTCCTAGCTGGCTCCCTCTTCCATAGCTGATGGGTTGAAGGGGTTCAGGTTGTGGGACTTTAGCTCAGGTTGGTTGGCTGGCTATGGCCACCACATCAAGGGGGGGTGGAATAGTGAAGATCCCAACCACTGTCAGAATTCATCCAATGGAAATGTCGGGGAGCAGTACGCTCCTCCATGATTCTTAATGGGGGTGCAGTCATGGTGGCTGGGTCATGGTCATCCTTTGAGAATGAAGATGTTTAGTGGCTCACTGACCAATGAGCTCCGGCCTGATCTGGTGACCATCCGCTGTGTTTGAGTGCGGTCAGCAAATAGCGCCCCCCCATGGCAGAGAGGTGGTCGATGGGGTGACCCCTGTTCATGGTGCAGGCGATGCCTTCACACTGAACATAGTGCCAATATCACCAATGTGGACAATGACTTCCCTCCCCCACCCTGGGATCATCAGGAGGATCAACAATACAGACAAAGGGGCTGCCCCTCCCCCGCCTTCCTCAAAGACCCCCCCACCGGGATGGATGGGAGGAATACACAGCCGTCTTCTCGACCTCCGGGGTGATTCTGAATTGTTACCCTGGCACAAGCATGCAGCCAGTGACGGCATCACTCCCAATCTGTATAAAAGTATAACTAAAGGCAAAACATTTAGCATTGGATAGAGTGGAGAGGGATTAGACCCCCTGGTGGGTCTTTATTGCTGTCTGTGTGAGGGATATTCCCCATCTCCATTTGTCCATTTATCACCGATAGTGAAAGTAAATCCCATATTTTGGGTTGTCGACAGAACAGGAATATGGGGACACTAGTTCTGGTGACACTCATTTCCTGTTTTGGCTATGAGACAGCAAGTGAAAGCTCCCCAATGGGGACACTAGTTCTGGTGACACTTACTTCCTGTTTTGGCTATGGGACAGGAAGTGAAATCTCCTCAATGGGGACACTCGTTCTGGTGACACTCACTTCCTGTTTTGGCTATGGGACAGGAAGTGAAATCTCCCCAATGGGGACACTCATTCTGGTGACACGCACTTCCTGTTTTGGCTGTGGGACAGGAAGTGAAATCTCCTCAATGGGGACACTCGTTCTGGTGACACTCATTTTCTGTTTTGGCTATGGGACAGGAAGTGAAATCTCCCCAATGGAGACACTCTTTCTGGTGACACGCACTTCCTGTTTTGGCTGTGGACAGGAAGTGAAATCTCCTCAATGGGGACACTAGTTCTGGTGACACTTACTTCCTGTTTTGGCTATGGGACAGGAAGTGAAATCTCCTCAATGGGGACACTAGTTCTGGTGACACTCACTTCCTGTTTCGGCTATGGGACAGGAAGTAAAATCTCCTCAATGGGGACACTAGTTCTGGTGACACTCACTTCCTGTTTCGGCTATGGGACAGGAAGTGAAATCTCCCCAATGGGAACACTAATTAGGGTGACACTCAATTCCTGTTTCGGCTATGGGACAGGAAGTGAAATCTCCTCAATGGGGACACTAGTTCTGGTGACACTTACTTCCTGTTTCGGTTATGGGACAGGAAGTGAAATCACCTCAATGGGGACACTAGTTCTGGTGACACGCACTTCCTGTTTTGGCTGTGGGACAGGAAGTGAAATCTCCTCAATGGGGACACTAGTTCTGGTGACACTTACTTCCTGTTTTGGCTATGGGACAGGAAGTGAAATCTCCTCAATGGGGACACTCGTTCTTGTGACACTCACTTCCTGTTTTGGCTATGGGACAGGAAGTGAAATCTCCCCAATGGAGACACTCATTCTGGTGACACGCACTTCCTGTTTTGGCTGTGGGACAGGAAGTGAAATCTCCTCAATGGGGACACTAGTTCTGGTGACACTTACTTCCTGTTTCGCTATGGGACAGGAAGTGAAATCTCCTCAATGGGGACACTAGTTCTGGTGACACTCACTTCCTGTTTCGGCTATGGGACAGGAAGTGAAATCTCAATGGGGACACTAGTTCTGGTGACACTCACTTCCTGTTTCAGCAATGGGACAGGAAGTGAAATCTCCCCAATGGGAACACTAATTATGGTGACACTCACTTCCTGTTTCGGCTATGGGACAGGAAGTGAAATCTCCTCAATGGGGACACTAGTTCTGGTGACACTCACTTCCTGTTTCGGCCATGGGACAGGAAGTGAAATCTCCTCAATGGAGACACTAGTTCTGGTGACACTCACTTCCTGTTTCGGCCATGGGACAGGAAGTGAAATCTCCTCAATGGGGACACTAGTTCTGGTGACACTTACTTCCTGTTTCGGCCATGGGACAGGAAGTGAAATCTCCTCAATGGAGACACTAGTTCTGGTGACACTTACTTCCTGTTTCGGCCATGGGACAGGAAGTGAAATCTCCTCAATGGAGACACTAGTTCTGGTGACACTCACTTCCTGTTTCGGCCATGGGACAGGAAGTGAAATCTCCTCAATGGGGACACTAGTTCTGGTGACACTTACTTCCTGTTTTGGCCATGGGACAGGAAGTGAAATCTCCTCAATGGAGACACTAGTTCTGGTGACACTCACTTCCTGTTTCGGTTATGGGACAGGAAGTGAAATCTCCTCAATGGGGACACTCGTTCTGGTGACACTCATTTTCTGTTTTGGCTATGGGACAGGAAGTGAAATCTCCCCAATGGAGACACTAGTTCTGGTGACACGCACTTCCTGTTTTGGCTGTGGGACAGGAAGTGAAATCTCCCCAATGGGAACACTAATTATGGTGACACTCACTTCCTGTTTCGGCTATGGGACAGGAAGTGAAATCACCTCAATGGGGACACTAGTTCTGGTGACACTCACTTCCTGTTTCGGCCATGGGACAGGAAGTGAAATCACCTCAATGGGGACACTAGTTCTGGTGACACTCACTTCCTGTTTCGGCCATGGGACAGGAAATGAAATCTCCTCAATGGAGACACTAGTTCCAGTGACACTCACTTCCTGTTTCGGCCATGGGACAGGAAGTGAAATCTCCTCAATGGAGACACTAGTTCTGGTGACACTCACTTCCTGTTTCGGCAATGGGACAGGAAGTGTTTGTTTCAGCCGGTGTTTCTTCAGATTAAGCAACCCATCAGAGTCTTGCATTTCACACTTATTTCTAACAGTAAACTGAGATTATATAGTGAAATACAGGATTTAAAAATCTGTGTGACTGTTTAGATGTTGAATTTTAAAAGCAGCGGCAAACCTGCTGATCTCACAGGTTTGCTAATATGACAGAACAACGCCGCTTC